>WAAG01068976.1:7914-20051 GCA_013390105.1 Tichodroma muraria | reverse complement strand
TTTTTTTTTTTTTTTTTTGGAAAAGGAAGATTACTATGGCCAGCAAACACAAAGCTTTATCAAGCAGCATGCTGATACTAATTGCCACGGTTCCTTTTTTAGTGGTGGTCTTATTTAAAATGTGCCTTAACACCTTGTGGAATCAGTTAACTATTAGTTTGCAAATGACACGGTGTTTCAACAGATGTGTAAACACCCTGCCCTTCCTAACAGGAAAAGGTCACAAATAACTCAGCTTTAAAGTTAGGGTTGATCATGTAATGCTCATGAAGGAAATGTATTCTTTTATACTGGAAAAATAGAGGGTGTCCTGGTTCCTATTTTGGTACTGAAGCAATATAATTTTTTCTCAGGGAATCACAACGCATGCTCCATTTTTAACACATTTATTTTAATAAAATTAAAAGTAATATTCAATAAAAAAAGCTGTGATGTGATGTCAGTCAGGACTCTGTTGCAGTCTTCACTTGGCAGTATTTCTTTCTGTCTGTGATGGGGGTTTGTTTTTACAGTTAATTTGCCTTCCTTTGGTAGGGAGGACTCAGTTTATTAGATCTTACTCTGACTAATCTAACCTGAACACCTGCTGGGAAGCTGTAATACAATTTCAACTGCAGCAGTGAGATAAAGACCTGATTTGCTTTTGCTTGACGCTGTTTCGTATTTACCATACTTCTTTAAAAAACATTTTAAAAATTTTGGTTTGTATGCATATTTGTTTAGGCTGTCCCATCAATCACTGCTGTGTTTCACTTCCGTAAGCGATGCTGTGGCTGACTCCAGTGTGTTCCTGCATGAGTCTCTTGATAATCTTTTCTATGAGATGCAATCTGTCTCCTTCCAGACTTTATACATCCATAGGCTTATTTAATTTTGAGACTTCTTTCACTTCACTGCTCTTTTTTCTGTAGATAACTCAGTACTTCATGGCTTAGACAGATCTCCGTAGAGACACTCATTGATATTGCAAGAGAAGTAAACAAGATTCTTCTAGAAAGTGTGTTGCTCCTATGACTTGCGCCAGTGTATGATTATTCAGTTAACTGCTGTGCTGTTTGCAACTGGTCAGTTAACAGATAAATTAATTTATGAGATAGTATTTGTGACAAAATAGTTTTCATAATTTTTGTATGGGGTATTACATAGCTTTTCTTAGATGTCTTACCATATTTTCGAGGTAGACAGTTGACATGTCATTCGTATTGGAAATAAATTCAACAAGATATGGATTATTTTGTCTCTATATATACAAGCAATATTATATTCTGTATTCCCTGAATTGAAGGTCATTACTCATTTTGATGTTTCCATATAACTGTAATTTCACTTACACATGCTGAGACCAGAAACATATATGCAGCTGAAAAGATAAGATTTGAAAGAATAATACCCATATATAATCATATATAATTACAAATATATTTCTTGTACAGGTATGGTTATATAGTTTTGTGCATGAATAATTTGTGTGTGTTCAAATGAAGGACAAAGTGTTTCCCACATTTGGCTCTGGCAGGCTGAAGAATTTTATGTGTGAAAAATGGGCAAACGTAAAGATTCATTATTGGCTTCACATCTGAGGAAGCTCTAGAGCATAATATTTTGCTCCAGGGTCCTCTTTAGGCTTGTATTTAGTAAATGAGCTTCAGATCTTCCTGTTCAGTGCTATTCTAGCATAGGAGGAGGAGCTTTGGCTCATCAAATACTGCCCAGCAAACTGAGATGTGAGTGTATCACGTCTCCCTTACGTGCTGCGCTAGGGCAGGGACTTGCTGGGGAGCTGATCCCCATCTGCTGGCATCAAGGAGCCACCTGAATAAGTTGAATCTTGCTTCCCTTGTGTCTCACTTCTTTGTGTAGAAGTGAAGAGGCAAGGGAGCGGGATGAGAAGGTCTAGTGTGAGCAAAGGTCCTGCCCTGGGGCAGGGAGAAGAGCCAGCAGGACTGAAGGGCACAGAGGAGCTCCTGAGTCTGTCAATGAAGAAGTACTCCGTGTAGCTAATTCAGCTGAAAATTTAATTTGTCTGTCTCTTTACATTTTTAATGCTTTTTTGTATATGAGGGAGAAAGCACTGCGTAACTGGTGACTTTTATTATGTAACTTTCACAAGTGCTTTTTGATTTTTCATGTGACATGTCCACTGCTTTTTTGAACAACAATACTGTTATGTTTAGAGTTACAGAAAGAAATGTGTAGACCATCATGCTAGAGAAATTCTGGTGGTTGTGTACTTAATGACTGCTTCCCACTTGAGTTTAGAGTCAAAGTTACACATGCAATTTTATCATCAGAAGTTTCTGGGTTTGAACACTTTGTGTTCTTATGAGGTGGCTTCTCATGTGGGATTAAATTTACCAGCTGCCAGAATGCTAAGCCTGAAAGAGAGGAATGCCATTTTTCTTTTTTTTTTCTTTCTCTAAGTCAGTTTATCCAGATCAGAATTCTGAGAATATTAAAAAAATAACAGTTACTTTGTTATATATATGTGTGGAAATGTGGAGTTGTTGCAGTTGATTTTTTTTTTGTCAGTTGATTTTTTTTTATGTTGTTTTATTTGGCTTTGTTAATGGTGAGCTGCCAATGAAATGATTAAAATTCCACCCGCTTCAGCACAATCTGTATAAACACGGGCCTTCAGAAGGCCAGAGCTCTTTTAGTTTTAATCTGAAATATTTTCAGTCTTCATTCAGTGTCTTCATTATCTTTTTTTACTCTGTTCTGCTTTATTTGGGTCCACTCCATTAAGATGATCCAAAATGCTTGATACTTCCCTGGCTAATGACAGGGTTAGGTGAGGTGTCGTCTCCTGTTCCCTGTCCACGGTTTCCCTGAGGTCCCCCGTTGGCTGTCAGAGCTCAGGTGAATTGTAGATGGGCATGGGGTTCATTTCTTCAGGGTAATGTAATTGTGGGTTGCCAAACAGCCTTCAGGAATAAGGAACAGACTCCCAGAGAAAATGTAACTATTTTGAAGTGATTTGGGGGCTCTCGTCAAAAAGCTTCGGAAAAGCTTTCTCGTGTGTTTTGAGTAGGTAGGCATCCAAACTTTGCCTCATCCCATTGATAAAATAAATGTAACTGCAGACATGAGCTGTGGATATCTAGAGAAACAAAACTTCCTTTAATCAAGGAAAAGAGAAAGAAAGAGGTCACTGGGACTATCACTAAACCTCTAAAATTTCTCTGGAAAATACAGACAAATGTGTGAATCACATCTATAATCTCATTAGAATTACAATAAATTAGAAAACCAAGAATTATTCAGTTGTCTTTCATCCTCAGGTGCTTCCGACATTCTCAAAGTTTGTTATTTGGTCTTTTATGAGAACTTCACAAGTGCTAAGGATGTCATATGCTGTCTATTATCTGAGTTATAACCCTTTTTCTCTTGACTGGGTCTTCAGTTATATTTTTATTAGTAGCCCTTTAAATCATATTTGGGTTTGCAGTTTGATTTTCATCACTGATTTTAAATGTGTACTTAATTTAGTAAATGAGGGACTTAAAACTTTTTGGATTATATTTGAGAGTTATTTTTCTTGCAAGATGATTTGTATTGATTGATAGCTGTTTCATGTGTTGAGTGTCAATGGCAATATAATCTTTTCCTTAATTTAGTACTTTTTTTGCTGTTCAGACTGACAAATTGCATACATACTCTTTGTTATAAATAGTGAATAATATATACAGCATGTGGTCATGTTTTATTTGTGGTGATGTCTTGGAATTCAGTTCATGAGGCAGAAAATCAGTATTATAGAATTGGTTAAATAATACTGAGTACATATAAGAGAAGAACTGGAAAGTGTGTAAACCACACTGTTATTGAAATCAAGGGAATTATCAGAAAATCAGTTAACCGTCAGTGTATGTTCATTAAAATTATCATTTTAATTTGGGTCAGGTGTGTATATTTTGAAGCCACTCTGTTGATTATCTGCACTCATTGAGGTTGATTAGGTTCACATCCTGGAGCAGCCTGGGAGCATGTGGATGCAATTGTTTTTATATGAAATTAGACTGGCGAATGCACCGGTGTGTGCTCAGCCTGCATCAGGATCTTTGAAAAAGCAAACTGCTTTGCTTCTACATCTGAGGGCAGGTTGTTAAATGTCTTGGACAGTATCTGTTGGTAGGAATATGTAAGGTGTCTGAATGGACTGGTTTTGGTCTCCATTTTTTTTTTGGAACTATGTCAGTCTCTTCTGCCAAGTATGTATAGATTTGGAAGGGGTAAAGTCCTTACTTCCAATCAGGTCTCCAAGCTTTAAGGAAACCTGTTCTTGAACTGGTCTGAACTAAAGAAAATGCTCTTTATTATCAACAAAATGGTTTGTGATTAGAAGTTTGTTTTCCTGTTGAGTGTTTGCTTCCTTGTAAACCTCAGCAGCAGCTATTTACTCTTTGAATTTAATATAAATTCTTTAATACAATAAGAAAACTTAAGTTTATAGTAATGAAATTTTCATATTCTGAAAGTTTATTTTTTTAGATATATTTTCTGAACGTTAAGAATGTCATACACTGTCTGTAGCTGAGTTATAATGACTGGTGTGCTGTTTCATAGGGAGAGCTCTCTATAGAAATAGTTGTGTATTTTGTCAGTCACTGATACTTATAGTCTCCAAAACCCTTGGATGCAAATTATACCTGGCCCTCATTATTACTGCTCTTTCTCATGCTCGTCTATCAACAGTGTATTTCAGAAAGAGTAAGTATGGATGTTACTTAGCTAATGTCCTTCCACTATAAAGATAGAATACGAATACTGAAGATGCAAAGAAATCAGGCATCTTTTGTGTATTTTTCCTTATTTTCTTGTTGTCCCTTCTTGTACCTGTTTTGTTTGCTGTTATTTCAAAGTGGCTCTTCCAGAACATGGGTAGGAGCACCCTCAGCAGCAGGTCAAGGGAGATGCTTTTCCCCCTTTACTCTGGTCTTCTTCACTCCACCTGGAGTGCTGTATCCAGCTCTCGGGCCCCCAGAATAAGAAGGACATGGATCTGTTGGAGTGGGTCCATAGGAGGGCCATGAAGATGATCAGAAGTGTGGAGTACCTCTCCTGTGAGAACAGGCTGGGAAAAGAAGGCTCCAGGGAGACCTTATAACACCTTCCAGTACCTGAAGGTGATAGGACAAGGGTGAATGGCTTTAAACCGAAAGGGGATAGGTTTGGGTTAGATGTCAGGAAGAAATTTTTCACTGTGAGAGTGATGAGGCATTAGAATAAGTTATCCAGCAAAGCTGTGGATGCCCCATTCCTGGAAGTGTTCAAGGTCAGGTTGAATGGGACTTTGAACAGCTTGGTCTAGTGAAAGGTGTCCCTGCCTGTGGTAGGGGGTTGGAAGTCTTTAAGGTCTTTTGGTCTTTAAGGTCCTTCCAACCAAAGCCAGTCCATGATTCTGTGTTTCTAAGATGTGATCTTGGAGAAAATGAACGTCTTCCGTTCTCATACTCATGTCAGCTGTGATGTAAGCACAGAAGTGGTGGGGATGGGTGGGAAGGAAAATCATGCTCTGCTGCCTCCCGATGACCAGTTGTATCAGCGTGGGTGTCCCATATACTCAAGAGTTGTCTGTGTCCTTCTGAGACGGCTGGCGCTGGGCTGTGACAAGTAGAGCAAAGGAACAGTGCATCTGTGTGCTGGCTGGGAAGCAAGAAGTGTTTCAGTGGCTGTGGCCCACTGGTCAGATGTCCTTAGAGCATTTTCAGAACTGGCCCCATGGGCTAGCAGGGACTGCAGGGAGGGAGGGCAAGCTGTCCTGGGTTCATGATTTTGTACTTTGCGTAGCAAATTGTGAGCCCCAGCCTGGAGCTGGCCAAGCAGGCAGCGTATGTACAACTTTTGTGTAGATATCCCATGAGAGCACAGACTACGTGCCCAGTGGGATGCAAGTCAATGAACTCATCGCCCTTGTGCTCACCTGGCATAGGGTTGCAGTTGTCTGTATATGCAACAACTGAAAGTGAAGGAGAAAATTCCCCTGTTGCTTTTGGACTGCCCAGGTCCAATGCAAGCACTGATACTGAAAAAGATGACTTTTTTTTTTTGTTCAAAGTGAGATCTTTGCAAAATCTGTGCTTTTGTCTACTAAGGAAAGAGTATTCCTTCTAGTATTTCTTTCTTGTAGATAATGAGTGTAGTTGAACAATGTGTTAAGCATCACAGCTCTTCTGAGTAGAAGTCTGAGTAGTGTCAACTTCTTGGCTTATTTTCTCATGTTGTTTGGTCCCCAGTTTGACTACAGCAGCAAAATTTCACAGTGTGTGCACAGAGTTTTATGTCCATTTTCTACAAAGTTTTTCTTCAGCATATTTTGTGCTGTCATTTGATACTGCAGTTTTATATTCTTCCCTTCCTTTCCTACCCTGCCCCTACTGTGGTTTTCATATCTGTCAAAGTGGCTTTATGGCTATTTGCAGTTATTTACCTTTTTCACAGCTCTAGTTCAGTATGGTTTATATTTTCTTCCAGATTGTTACATTACACTTTCAGGTCATTAATCTCTACATTCTCTTCCCAGGGAGATCATGGAGAATCAGTCCTCGATGGTCTCCTGGAATTTTCTTTAGCAGAGTCCAAGGTCATGGGGCTGAACACATTGTTTGAATATTCATCCAGCAGGACCTTTGGATATGCAGTGACTGAACTCAGCTGAACACTGCTGCTTGCAATGATCAGTCTTTGTTTATTTAACCCAGGCTGTACTTTAAAGAGGTTTCGGTTACAGGCATATTTGGAGTCCTATATAGATCACAGCATCACCAGTGTCCTTGTATTATCTCTGAGAATCTTTATTGTTGGGAGGGAGGCTCAATTCTTTTCACATGGTTATATAATTAATGAGTTATTCTAATGGCTTCTAGATCTTATTATTTGGGGATGTTTACGAGGTCAACATTTCAGAAAAAAAGTGAGGCTGTATTTTATAGCTGAGGGAATAAGATGCCTGCTTTACCAGTTCCAGAAGAATTTTAGTTTAGTTAAAAACATCTGTAGTTCTTTTAGTTTCAGGAGGACCTTTCTCCCAAATCTGCTGAGCTAAAAGCTCTTTCCAGATTTTACCATTAGACAGCTCCAGGACTTGCCAGCTCATGAACCTTGCCAAACTGCAGACAAGTGATTCTGATAACATAGTGGGCAGTTTCCCTGTCGCTATTCCAATCCTTGGGACAGAAAGGAAAATGGCAAAAGTCACATGTGCTTTCACTTAAATTTCTTCTAGATGACAGGAATAGTTATAAAAGCTAGTTCATGAATATTCACAGGGAAAGAGAAATAGAAGCACTAAAAAACTGGAGTAGAGGACTGGAGGTACAGGACTAGGATACCTTCCTCCTAGACCCAGCCGCTGAAGAAATCCTGGTGGGGAAGGTAGGATCATCTAGAGGGAAAGAGGCCAATTCTGGGTGTTTCCAGGGAGGTTTATTGTAGGACATACTGGGAACACTCATTTCACCTTTCATACATATTAAGAGAGTCTTCTTA
This sequence comes from Tichodroma muraria, assembly GCA_013390105.1. Classification (NCBI taxonomy): domain Eukaryota; kingdom Metazoa; phylum Chordata; class Aves; order Passeriformes; family Sittidae; genus Tichodroma; species Tichodroma muraria. The sequence goes on along the minus strand of WAAG01068976.1, from coordinate 12,563 downwards.
AAAAATTATGCATAAATGAAAGAAATCTGCCAGACCTGCAGTGTTCAGCACTTCAGGCTCTTAGGGACTTTCAAAAGATATGTGCTCAGAGCAGGTTTGGTGCTTGTCTGTAGGTTTGTGGGGTGCAGTATCTATGGGTGCAAACCTGTGACACTTCGTGACATCAGACAAAGAAACAGGGTTTTGTGTCCTGCTTATGATTACATTGCCTCTCCAGCTTCCTCAGATGGACAAGTCCCCATCCAGCTGCTCACGGGCTGCTCCTACCTGCACAGCAACGCTTCAGGTGAGCGGCACAGCCGCTTCTGGGATCCACATTGTGTTAAGTCTCAATTGTCCAGGCTAGCTTCCAGTACTGTGCTCTCATAGTGCAACTGTTCTGCTGAAAAAGTGCTGGAATACTCTTGGGAATGGCTGTGCCAGCAGTCCAGGGCAGATGTTAATCTCCAGTGAAGGAGAGGTGACAGGCAGTGGGGCAGGCCAAGGCTGTAACCTTTGCAGCTAGCACAGCTGGCACGGCAGAACGACACATGGCCAATACATCGTCTTTGGGAAGGCACCCACTGTGCTTTTATTTATCTTTATACATACCAAATATGTTATCTTTAACTTATACAGTGACAGGTTTTTGTGCTGGAGATAAAACTCATGTGATTACAGCTCAGTTTTGCAATATCCATCCATTCTGCGTTGGATATAAGAATCATTTTGCAGTAGGAATAGTTGCAATATAACTGTAGGCTCCACTGCATCCATTTGCAACATTTTGAATGGTTATGGCAAAAAGTATTAGGAAATGCAGTATTTGGACATTACTGTAAGTTAGTGCATGCTGCTCAAGGAGCTCTGCACTAGTCAGACCTTATGCTGTGGAATCGGTCAATCTGTCACTGGCTGCCTAATGCTCAGTGTTGTAGAAGCAGATGAAAAATTCATAATGCACGTGTGCGCGCCTGTGTGAATACAATTACAGAAGGAATTCGTCCACAGTGACTTCAAAGAGCACTCTCCAGCAGGCAGAAAATCGCAGTTTAACACATGGAGTCTTCTGTCCCAAGACATTTGTCCGTGTTGCCTTACAGGGCACAGTTTGTCTTCTTCAGCATATGCAGTACAAATGATGCAACTCCACTTTCAAATACTCAGCCGAGCCACACAGTCCTGAGAAACACTCATTATTCCTTGGCTTCACTCTTCCTTTTATTTCTTATTTATTCAAACAGATTACATTCCCATTTGGATAGGATTAGCTGTGGTTTGAAAGTATTGCTGTGGTTTGTCCTGTGAACATGAGTGTAGTATTTAGCTGAGTGAGGTCTGTTTCATGACCTGAAACCTCTTGGATAGAGCACACAAGAGTGTCAGCATTTGTATCTAACTAGATTTCCTGTTGTATAGAGGCATGAGGCACATTTGGGGACCTCTTAAGAACTTTCCCATGGGGTAGAACACAGCATTTGGGGGTTTCTTCATGGCTTTTTTAAGAAACGTGGAATTTTTTTTCTCCTTTGCTGTTGAGCTTCTGATTAACATTAATGAATGTATTCAGAACAAGCTAAGATAGTAGTGCTCAACGTGTTGCTGTGATGGGGCACACAAGAGCATCCTGCAGTGACCTGCCTGTGCATGCATGTACCCAGTGTGCCCTCATCCCCATATGGCCTAAAGAACCTAATAAACCCATATACAGCTGTTTATTAATGGTCAGCAAGGTGACTTTGTCCTCAAACAATTTAATTTTGCATTTTTAGGATTAAAAATTACCGGGTAAGTGCAATAGGTGTGATTTATTTTTGTGCGATTTAGTATGGCAAATCCCAATTTTTTTAGGCTTATGCAGTTTGTCTTCTAAATTAATTTTTCAAAATGCAAAACAGGACATTTAATCGCTCTGAATAGCTGTGTTGCTCCTATGAACATGAAATATTTTTCCTAATTTCATTTAATGGTTTTATTTTGGATACAAGTAATTTTGTTAGTGTTGGAAACCCATGCACAGTAACATAGCTCTGATGTTAAAGAACTGAAACTCTAATTGACTGGCCTTGTCTCTCTGAAGGCAGAGTGCAATGTAAACAAGAAAACATGAGCCATAAATGGTGAAAAGCTTACTTTTTGGATTTTAACCTCCTGGGCTAGACTACCAAAAATTTGTGCTGAGAACTAACCTCAGATGAATGCACACTATTATTTTAATAGGATACATACAGGTTTTTATCCTCTGTAATGGAGGTATTATTAAAGCACAGTGTAACTGTTTTATGGTAAATATGCGTTTCTTAGCACAAATTAAATTGTTCCTTGGCTCAAATCGAAATAAAGTAAGAATTTGTTTATATTAATACTAGCAGGGTTCAAACTAAACAAAGCTCAATGGCAATCTCTTCCTTGCTCATTCACCCCTGGGGAAGCACTTCCAGCACCCCAAGGGAAACTTGTGTCCATCTCAGGCCATCCTTCTGCTAAGGGGGACACTGCTGTTCTGAGGTGGATGGCGTGTGGTGCAGGCTGGAACCACTAGGCAGGACGTGAAGTATAATCCTCACATTAATTTAAGTGGCTTTAACAAGGGACCTCTGAGAACCCTTACCTTCAGGAAAGACATGATTACCTGTAAAGGGTCTGTGTTTGAGGAAGTAAGTTTCTACCACTCTTAAGCATAGTCTCAGGAAAAATTGGAGGTTTTCTTGCCACTTTGGTTTTGTGAAGCTGCAGCCACAGAGATACCACAAGATGACAGGTTATAAACTGGATTGCATCTGTACATCTTAAGTCATGAGAACTCAGGCACAGTCAGTTCTTTTCCTGACTATGTTTGCTTAAATGAAGTCTAAGACACAGCTTAAAAATTTAAGAATATGTGAATATCTACAGCCTTAATGGGAAATGTGTGTACCTGTTTACAGTGCTTTGTACTATACTAATACTGTATGTTTTTGATACTCCCAGATGAGTCTGTATCTCTTAGTTTTAATTCATGAGCTCTGAAAAAATTTCTGGCTAGTGTTGTGTGCAATGACTAGTTCAGAATTCAGCATCAGGAATGTGAAAACTCTTGTCTGGTGTCTCATTTTAGTGTTTTTGTGCAGTTTGGCTTTTCTGCCCATAGCCAAATATCCTTTGCTACTTTAAGGATCTTCCTTGTGATGGAGACTGCTCTTACTAGCTGTATCCTATCAGGTCCTGATGTTGCTGCTCTATCAATGATGGTCACCTTGCATGGTCCTCTGCACCTGATGTAAAGCTATCTGTAGTGAGAGAGACTTCAGTGAACTTTGTGTCAGACCCTTTCCCAGGAGCTGAAGCTACACCAAAAAAACCCCATTCCCACAAGAAACTGGAACAATCCCAAAACTCTCTTGTGTGCACAATTGATTCCAGCTCCCGTGGTATAGCTTATCTCATCCTGACTAACACTGGGAATCAGAGCTTACTACTTCTTCAAACTGAACCTAGAAGAGGAGAATCTGTTCTTTGCTTCTATTTTTATACCCCAATGAAAAGCAGTACCTAATACTTAATAGTAAACCTCTGATTTCTAACTGCAGTCCACTTTCAGAATCAAGAAACTGGAGACTGGTTCCTCATTTTCATTTTTCCTAGACCTTTCCCATCACTTTGAGCCAGTGAATAAATTGCCCCTGTGTTTTCTTGGCTATAATATGTCCACATTGTACTCCACAGCTGAAATGAATTCTCAGAGAGCAGGAAACTCTTTTCCCAAATGTATTTGTAATATATCCTTATTTTCTTGATAAGGGTGGACTCTTGGACTTCTCCTAATTACCTATATGTATACATTTCTTACGAAAATTAAATTAGTCCAATTCCTTGTTTTATCTATATTACTCTTTAACAACACTCAGATACACATGATCAAGGCGGTGAAACGTTTTACAAGAATCCAGCATTGAAAGAAGGGTGATTCTTTGATCACCCTTCTTTCTGATATGCTAAAACAGGGGACCTTAAGTATTTTAGCAGTATAAAGTAAGCCAGTGTTTTTTTTGTTTAAAATTTTTATGTAAAGACATCTGAAGCCTCCTGTAGTTATTAGACTTGTTCGGATGGATCCGGGGATATCATGCAGAGCTGCAAAAAGCATTTTATGATTCAGGCTGGTATCTGGTGATGCAGCCTTCAGAAGCTTGATGGAAAGCTTTCTTGTTGGAGAGCTTGATGCTTTCATTTTCCAAATACGTTCTGAAGGGCTGGTAGCATTTCAAGAATGTGCAGAGTGAGGGGGTGCAGAATCTAACAGGCAAAGAGAGGTGAGGCTGCCGTGGCTCTGTGTCCCCAGATCTGGTTGTACCCCCAAGAGGCACATGTGCACGCTGTGTATGTGTGTGTGTGTAAACATGGTTACACAGACACACAGACAGAGGATACGCAGCCATGACACCAGTAGGAGTGCCATCGATGGCCTGCTTGGTTTCTCCTCTCCAGCTGTGTAAGATAAAAGTCACGTATAGACATCTATATGGCACGTCTTTATACACAAATATAGAGCGTATGTATGTACGTATGTGTTCTCAGTCTAGCCTGTAGCTGCCCCTGGATCCCTCCCAATCTCCCCAGCTGCTGGCACCTGGGCATACAAGCCAGTGCAGTTGCTGGTACCCCAAAACAGAGACCTCTCTGCTCAAACT
>WAAG01068975.1:9005-53345 GCA_013390105.1 Tichodroma muraria | reverse complement strand
GAAGCAGAGGGGCAGGCACTGGTTTCTCCTCTCTGGTGACAGGACCCTAGGAAATGGCATGAAGCTGAGTTAGGGGAGGTTTAGGTTGGATATCAGGAGAAGGCTCTTCATCCAGAGAATGGTTGGCCACAGGAACAGGCTCCCCAGGGAAGTGAGCACAGCACCAAGTCTGCCAGAATTCAAGAAGTGTTTGGACACTGCTCTCAGGCACATGGTGTGACTTTTGGGGATGACGCTGCTCAGGAACTGGACTTCATTGATCCTTGTGGGTCCCTTCCAACTCAGGATATTTCGTGATTCTATCAGTGTGCTGAGGTCCCAGGGTGTGGGACAGCAAATAGTGCCTTTCAAATGCTGTTCAGGCTGGAGAGTCGCACTTTTGTATAGCACTTCCTCCCTGCCACACCCAAAGGACCTGCAGATCCTGCTCATCTTGGCAGCCCTGGACAATTTTAGTGTCCAGAATTCTTCTGTAAGAATGTAAAAAGTCACAATTTTTTGAGAACAACCTTTATCATGTTCAGATTTTGCACATTTGAAATACATCCCTGGGCAGTTTTTATTTGCTGTAACTGGAAAGGTTTTAGTAGCAGGAAAGCTACATGGATGATTTCTGTGATAGGATACCAAAAGCTGCCACCATGATGGACAGAACCAGTTGCATCAGGCCCCAAGATGGACCCACTGCTGGCAAAAGCTGAGTCCATCAGAAACACTCTGTTAATGTATTTTAAAAAAAGTAAAAAATGCTGCATAGGAGCTATGTGAGAGAGGTGTGAGAAAAATGTGAGAGAAACAAGCCTGACACTTAAATCAGTGAAGAGGGAGGAGGTGCATCAGGTACCAAAGCAGATTCCCCTGCAGGCTGTGAAGATGACCATAGTGAAACAGACTGTACCCCTGCAGCCCATGGAGGACCATGGTGATGAAGATATTCACACTGTAGACCACACAGAGCCCATGCTGCAACGGGTTCCTGGCAAGACCTGTGGCGCCACAGAGGGACCCACGCTGGAGCAGCCCATTCCTGAAGGACTGTGCCCTTTCGGAAGGACCCATGCTAAAGCAGTCTTGAAGGGCTGATTTTTCCAAAAGTGTTCCCATGCTGCTTCCCTATCATACAACGCAAACAGAATAATGAGCACTATATACATAAATCTATCTGCACTGTAGCTTCTGAACTGTGAAAAAAATTGTGGGTGGAGTGTGAGTGTGTTCCTGAAGGAAAACCTTTCCATACAATGCACTCAAACTCATAGAGCATGCCAGGCATCTTTAAAGTATCAAAAGTGGAAGATTTGATTCTAGAGGAGGACCCAAAAGCCTTTGCTATCCTCCTGCTGGCATTTCCATACCTACACAAAGCCAGGAGCATAGGCTACTGTGATGGGCACTAACTCAGTATTGAGTTACTCTTTGCCGTTTCCAAACCTCTCTCTATGTGCCAGGCACTCTTTTTGTCTCTCTGGGACAGAAACATATCAATTCTTAGAAGATGGGGTTGGAATCTACAGCTCCCTGGAATCTATGTTGTGTTAAAACTGTCACTTTCTAAAGTAGTCTTACATTTCCCATGAAATCTCCTCACTTTACCACCTCAGCAAACAAGCAGGATCTGGGAGCTTTCATCTGGTAGCCTTGCTCCAAAAAGAAGTTACTATCAAAGCTCTCTGAACAAATTTCACAAGTTTAAGCTATTTATAACATTTCTCACTGTGATCTTATCAAGGAAAAAGAAAGAACATCTATAAACTTTCCCTGAAAGAAAGCACAGTGTGTCTCTGCAAGATGTTCCTGAAGAGAACAGCACGCAGCAACTTCTGTCTGCAGCCTTGTGAGAAGACGAAGGTGAACGTCATGGGCACCAGTCGTTCAGATTAAGAAACTCACAGGGATCATGCAATGATTACATGGACTCATTCTGCATTTGGAGAACACAGGCTGAAAGGGAACTTCTGAGAACCATGTCCAGTTCTCAGTTGTCACAGGAAACCATGACAGTGTGAGACTTTTTCATTAAGTTTAGTCTTAGAACTTGTTTGGGTTTTTGCCCTCATGACTTCTAGAAGAAGGCTCCTCTAGAGTCAGACTGCTCTGGCAGGTAAAAATCATCTTATAATTTCCTGCAGCTAATACTCTCATAGGTTTTTGCCAACGTATCCCTCCAGTCAGAAAGCAATTATACCTTGCTGCAGTTCAAGAGGAAGCTGCTCCTCTGCCCTGCACCTTCTCCTGCTCCTCCTCCAGCAGTGAATGCAGATTAGAGACAAAAAAAGTCGAGGCCACACCAATCATCCCATCTTCTTTCCTCTCACAGATTTATCACAAACAGTTGACACACACAGTAGACAGAAGCTTACTCTACACACAGACCTACCAGTTTCCCTGAGGGAACGACAGCCATCCCAGGGTCAGCTGAATATTGCCACACTGAGCAGATGTTTGCTAGCAAAATATGGAAAAAGGGCCAACAACTCACAACTAAATGGTGTGGAAAGCCACAGAGCTCAAGCCAGTTTCCAGGCCCTGTTGAATTTGCTAATCCAGACAGCTCCTGGGATTGAGAGGAAGCCCATGCCTTAAAAATTATCATCTTTCTTGGGATGTTGTTCTTTATCAGCAGAAATGTGTTTTTATAAAAATTGTTAAGGTCACATTTCCTGCATCATGTCTATTCCATGCTCTCTCTCCAGAGCAATGGAGGCATTCACTGCTTACAGCTGATCGTAGCAAAAGATCTCTTGGAATGAGAGAGAAGGCTCTGCTTGCAGGTGGGAGCGATGGATGGATGTGTGGGGCTGCAGCAGTGTGTGTCAGGCACCATCTACACAGAAACATCCAAGACTCCTAAGAGAAGGCTGCAGCATCTGACTCCCTGCTCTTTGGCTTTGAAAACATGAGCCCATGACCAGGAGCATTGATGGGTACATTCATTGTTTTAATTAATAGTGGAAGCTGCTACAGCTCATGTGAGCAGGTTGATATTTTACGCCTAACAGGTGAAAAATATTGCTTTAAATATTGTCAAAATTTTTTTAGAAGTTATTGAATTAAAAATTAAGTTTATGGTATTTTGGCATGTGTGGTGCTTTTTCTTTTATTTTTTTACTTTTAAGACAATTTAGTGCTTACAAAAGAGAGAGGTTGACAACCAAGGAAAGATATCTATTCTTTTCATTTGCAGACCAGGTACATTGGGAGCATCTGGCTTTTGAAGATGACTATCCACTTTGAAGTTTGTCTTTTCTGTCAATGAAGCCAATAGTGTTTCATTTCTGTCAGTGAAAACCATGGGGTACTTTTGAAGTTTTCTTCTGACATTTATAGAAGCACTTTAAATATACATATTATAAAACACATTTTAAAAAAAAAAATTCTTGTGATTCTCTGTGAGAATATTCAGTTTGGATGTTTATTTTATTTTTGTTTTTCAGAGTACGGTCCATTAATAACATGGTCTGAAAGATATATGCCTAAAAGGCAGTTTTGAGTTTTACCCATTGGAATGCAAATACCCCTTCAAATCTATGTAAGAGCCTAATAAAGAAATTAGTAATAACATCTACAACACTTAGCAATAGAATAAAAGAAACATGAAGTAATATTGAAATTATAAGAAAGCAGAACATCTTACCATGTGTTTTTAAGCACAACATATCATGATAATTGAGAGAATGGTGTTGTATGAGTGCATTGATCTAAATTAGTGAAAGCTAATTCAATTAATTAAAGAAAGTCATGTCTATGGCTAAACCTCAGGTATCATGGCAGAAATTAATTTGACAGCAGTACATCAGATGACTCCCATGTATTCAAACTTAACAGGGATTTCTTGAGTACAGGAAAACAGATATTTATTTTGGCTTCTAGTGATATTTAGAAGATTGTTGAAATTCATGTTAGCTAATGCAAAGGGAAAAACATGTGTCTAAGAAAAAATAATCTGTGTAAGAGATGAGAGATTGAGAATGTAGTAAATTTCATTTAAACACGCAAAACCTTTTTTTAGTGTAGAGTAGCTAAACACTAAAACTGGCTGCCCAGAGAAGTCCCTATTCTTGGAGATACTCAAAACCCTGGATGATGGTGTATCTAACAGCATACACTGATACCGAATAGGTCTGGACTGCTTCTTTCTTGGCACATCTGCCCAAAGAGTTGAGAACCATGGCCCTACTCTGTGGCGAAATCCATATTGCAGAAGTAAATTAGAAGTGTTGCATGATGAACTATAGATAGATGGTATTTAGGCTATAGATTATAGGTAGGCCATAGACAGACAGTCTTTGTATCTGTAAAACAGCAAACCTCTGAGGCTGCTGCAGGCTGAGAGCAGTGGATGTCTGGCTGCACATGTGATCGCATTACAGAGCGCTCCATTTCAAAAGCTCTGACTGCTATTACCAGATCACATTTGCTTTGTGTTATGACTTACACACAAAAGCAGCCCAAGGATATTACAGGGTGTTGATCTGTCTGTGGAGGAGAAAAATGGGATGACCAGTAATTCCAAGACATGAATAAAAACGGAAGGAGTAGTTCAGTGTATAGGTACCCAAATTTAATGGCATATCAGGATCACTGAAATTCTCTAGATAAGATCAGAGCAGGAAATGAATGCAAGGCTTATGCCTGCACAAAGAGGCCATTCTTTGCAGAGATACAAGTATTACACAAAGTGAGTGGGCAAAGTTTGCCTCCCACATTTCTTTCATTACTCATACTTAACACCTGCTAGTTAACTAATATTCATTTTTCATACTGGGCTGCTCCAGTTCCACTGAACATTAATGTCAGTAAAACAATCTCCCACTTCATGTTACCCTGCACAGATAAAAACGGTAGTGCTGCCAAAGTCATGCAACCTGAATTTAGAGGTACTTATACCAAGTTTTGAAGAAGGATATACCCTATTCTCAACCCCTGATGGGAGAACAGTGCACAAAAAGGAAACAAGCCTTCAGATAGGCAGAGTGGCAATTTTCCAGTTTGGGATCTAAGTAGAACACCAAATTTCATCAGCATTACACTTCCTCATGGAACAGTTATGATAAATGCAAAACCAGTTTTGTGTCTTGCCTGGAAAACATACAGCACCTGACCACACCCCAGCACTGAAATGATCCTTGATAGATCAGTAACTCAGAGGGACTGTTGTCTGGTTAATTATCACCACTAGTGTCTACAGGAGAAGAGTATTATCAAAATCACTTGCACAATGCATCAGCTTGCAATACCCTGGCAGATTGCAGCATGACCACGTGTGACTTTGGTCTGGAGACCCAACACTCTAAATCAACATTACCCTGATGATTTCAGGGAGCCTGCAGTCACTTACATTGCCTGAGAGTATAAATACGTCAACCTAGAGAGACAGAAAATAAACTGATTGCTATATATTCTATTTTATGGTGTGGCATCATGTACTGTACATCAGAAAGGAAATTGCTGATGAGGAATAGAAAAGGAACCTATATACATTTGCATTGGCTGAATAGAAAAAACTGGAGGATACCCTCATAACCTTTGCTTTCTAGTGTGGCCAAACAAAATGAGGTTAGACACATTTCTTCTGTAGTCTCTAACCACACTGACAAGACTCTGATGAATGAGAATTGCCCCAAGCACAATATTCTCTTTTTTTCATTGTCAGTGACTCTCCACATAAGCTGTCTTTCATGCCCTAATTCTTTATGCAGGCCTGTGTGCATTCTGGGCTGTGGTGCTTTGACATGCTAATGAATTTTGCTTTGCTGTTAATAACTCAAAGCTACAGGACACCCGATGATATCATCATTACCAGCCTGTGTTTACTTGTTTTGTCTTCTTGCCAAATTTTAGTCTAGCATTTTCATCGGGGAAAAAATAACATGCCTATCTGACAGGACAGGTAAGGGCATGGCATGGTCTCTACATTTGTAGGCATGACCTACATTGCTTCTGGAAACTAAGGTCCCTGACCTATATGTTGGGAGCAAAAGTTTTGCAAGTGCATTCGTTTCCAGAGAAGGGATTTCCTTTTAACTATATTCTATCGCTTTCCAAATGAACTTTGTGCTGTGTAAAAGGGAGTGGGAAAAAAATGTGTTTTCCAAATATGAGTAGTGCAGGCATATTTAATACAAGTATTTCCATGTAGCAGCACCACCATCCTGCCCCTAACCTGACAGAGCCAAAGGAATAGGGCAGCTTTTTTGACAGCCTATATCTTTCCTTCAGGAACTGCCAATGACCTCTGGGCAAATTTTTATTGCTCCCCTCCAGCAGTGAGACTGAGAGCACGCTTTCATTTCACAGGTACCCAGACCCCATATCAGTACTTCTATGGCAAGCCTGAACATTCAAAACAGTGTATAATCATTAACATCATACCTTACAAGCTACTCACCGAGATATTATTACTACTGTTTTCTATTAGGAAGGACATGTAAGAGACTCTTCCCAGTGCCACACAGTGATTTTGGCAGCCACACCTCTCAGATTATATCCTTAATGTATTAGCTTTATGGCTGACTCTGACACTGGAATAATGTAAAATACATTTAGCACAAAACTCAGTGAAGTGCTTTGCCTTTTCTTTGATCATTATGATTCCCAAATCGCTGTCTGATGGAGGTGGACCATCACTTTTCTCCCCATTACAGGAATAGGTAAAAAGAAGCACTTGAAGGGGAAGGGATTTTCCCACACACATTTGGGAACTCAGTGACTACATGGAGTGCCTCTGGGTCTCATGGGTCCCATTCAGTTCACTTTTGCAGGTCTCATGTTGCTTTGTACTAGCAGCCTCACTAGCTTCCCTCAGTACTGCAAGAGGCAGTGTGACACACTGAGGTGCTTCCTAAGATCCACAACCTCAGAGGAGTTTGTGATATTCAACATCATACAGAATTAAGCCAGTAGTTGTAGATTTAGAGTTTGGTCTGCGTTTGCTGTTCGGGTTACTGTGTAAAGAGCATGAAAGAGTCCCCCTGTATTTCCTGCAGAGCGAAGAGCCAGTCCTTAGCTGCCCAGGGTTCCTTAGCTGCGCAGCCAGAAGTGACCTCTTTCCACTCAAAGTACTAGAGCAAAATAACTCCCTGATATTTCCTTCCTCTTCTCGTATCTCTCCATCTTCCAAAAGTACAAGATCCCAGCACTTCTCACTTCCTGAGACACAGTCACCTATCACCCCCAGGCATCCCAGCCCCATGACATCTCACACCAGTTCCCATTAGAAGTGTCATCCTTTCCCTCATCGGTAAGCAGTCCCTACTCCTCTTCCAGCATTGCTGTCACGTGAGTGAAGATGAGCAAAGGAAAAAACCCAGGTTCAGGCCAGATCTTATTCTTGCTTCTGATGTTATCCCATCAGAGAATGAGAAGCCAGAACAGAGCTGGCAGTGGAGGGATGGTGTCTGCTCCTCCTATTGTCTTGGGGGATGCTCAAGACACTGTCATTGTGCATATTGCTCCTAACCATCATGATACCCTCCTTTCACACCTCCTTCTTCTCCTCCAGGGGTGACAGTCACACAGTACAAAGAGGGATGTGGATGCTTGACTCAGTTCCTCAGCCACCACACAGTCCCAGGCAGCTCAATCGTACCTTTTCCAGTGCAGGCAGCGGGAAGCTGGCTGGTGCTGACCACTAGACAGCTCAGGCAGCAGCTGGTGTTACAGCTGGCCTTCATTGGGACAAATACTGAAGCCTTCATTCCTTGCATTGTTCCCTATCCTTACCTTACTTTTTGTGTTGCATATTAGTGGTAGACCACACATATCAAGTAGACACCATTTGTAGAACCCATGCTCTTAGCTTACTCAAAGCTCTTGAATAAAATTCATGAAGAAGTACGAAACTCTTATGCCATTTTATACTCATTCTCTATCCTTCACAAAGGTCACAGCTGCCTCAGACATTCCACCGCTTCTCCTTCTCCCCCCTTCACTCTCAGATCCAATTTTAAAAGTGCAAAACTTATTTCTGAGCTAAACAGACAAATGAGGATACAATTCAGCATCAGCCCAAGACAAAGGTTTCATGCTAGCTGAGACAAATAAGTAGTGAGGACACAATATGAAAGAACCCACCTTCCTTAATACTGCGACTTTAAAAAGCCCCTGATTTTGACTCTTGCAAAAAGCCAGTGGTTTACTCTTGTAAGTCTGAAGAGTGCCAAAGCAGAGGGCAAACTAATGCTTCTGCTTATCAGTTACCCAGCAGGCATCTGTGGCATTTAGGCACCAGAACCTGGATTTGGCCAGCCAGCCAGCTGCTGCTGTAGTCCCTATCTGCTCAGTATCTCCTATAACAGGAGATGTTTTCTTCTGATTTCCAGTGGGTTTGCAGCTGTAAAGGTCACACTGCTGACTATGTTACTTTTCTTTTTTTTCTTTTACGACTTACCACATATGGCTGAAGAGGAGCAGAGCTTTTGTGAGTTCGAGATAATTTTCAGATGTTATTTTCTTAGGACTATACCAAAGTGTTACTTGTAGGCTGTATAAAGTCCCTGCCCCAAAATATGCACACAATGAGATCCAGTGGCTGAAGGCTCTGGAAAACAGCAGCCTAAAGAGTCACAGCCATTGTCCTGCCTTGTCCTGGAATCACAGCTGAAAGATGTTTCAAATACGATGAGATCTTTTCTTAACTACATATTTCAGGCACTTCTAGAATCTGTGTTGATTTTCCTTTTTAATAGGAAAATTGATACTGGGGCTACAGATCAAAAAGAAAGAAAACATTGCAACTTACAAATTTAAAATAAAAAAACTAATTAAGGAATAATCTGAAAAGCTGGAGAAAAATAACTATATTATTGGTTCAAAGCCTTGACTGTAATACCAGTTGGTTTTGGCTCCGTATTACTTTTCAGTTCCAGGCAAGGAGGCCTTTGAGGGTTTTTTATATTAGCGAAAACAACATGTTTTCAAAAATAAATAATTTTAATGATGTAAGGTGTTGTTTTATCATTTACATTATAATAAGGATAGCAACAGTAAAAATTTATTTACACCATTGAAACATACCAGTAAGTCTATTGGCTCACATTAAGGATTCAACTAGCTGATAGAAGTCAGTGTTTAAGGAAGAGTGTAAGAATAGGACACACATTGCACCTCCCACATTTCAGCAGTCCAGAGTAGCTCCTCATCAAGAAGTTGAAGTAACAGTTATTTCAGCTGTCAGAGGTTTTATCTTCTACAGACTCATGGAGAGAACTCATCATTCAGCATCCTAAGCACTCTATAGCATATGTTCCACTGTTTGGCTGTGTACTGTATGGAAAGTACATCCTTTTGACTGCTTGGAATTGAACAGTGTTGAACATAACAAGTTCATTTTGTATGTATGATTTTTGAATTCTGAGATATGGTGAATAACACTCCATGCTTTATTTCTTATTGTCACTCATGCTTTGTAGATCCATATGACAGCACCCCCAACCCCAAGCTGTTTCACTTCTACTTTGAAGACACTTGGATGGCATACTCATTCCTAATAGAGGTGCCATTCCTTTGATCTCTTCTGCTTCTATTCTTTGACTCTTCCATACCCTTGTTGTGACAGAGTGGTTAGAAGAGACGACAGTGTTGAAGGAATAGGTAGATTATGAATATTTTTGGCAATGTAATGACGCTTTTTGTGCTGTTTTCTTTTTCCTAAGAATCCCTAGTTTAAAATAGCTCATTTGATTCCTGTAAAAGGAAAAATGGCTGCATTACAGGAGTCTCCAAGAAGTCTGCCATGGTGAACACTGACACAAATAATCCATTACAATAATACTGTCTTGATGGATGGTGGGATGATGCGCTGTCTGAACTAATGATTAGAATAGTTGCATTTCCCAGTTTAATGAGACACAATGATGTAAGCAGATTTGACAGCTGTTTCCTGAGAGGCTGCCTGCCCCTTGTTAAAAGGCTTCCTTGCTTAATGTTTTAGAAGAGAGAGACGTCATTTATGTGGGTGTTTTCTTGCTCTGCAGGCAGCCAATTATTGCCTATCACGTCTCACGCGGCTGCTATTTTGCACACACAAACCCAGGCGGATGTCATACCCTATTTTCACAGCTCCAACTAATGAATCCAGGCAAATGTGGAAAATGCAATATTCCAGCCCTTGCAGGTGGGGTCTTCATTGCCAGCAATTACAGTATTCTCCCCTGAGTTATGGAAAAGCCAAACCATTAATGTAAGTATGTAGCTAATGTTCTACTGAGCACTAGATAAGGATTACATGTGCAAATTCTTACCACTTTGAAGCTCTAGCCATGTGTGGGGAAATTGGGTTTATTTCTAAATACTGAATATAGAAATTGGCTCAGAAGAATATTTTAAATTATTCATAGAGCTTAAAATGTACCAACTAAGGTTTTTGATCTGGGAATACCTTGGTTTGTAATCACCACACTGTGCTCTGTAATCAAATGCCTGCCACAGATACTTTCTTAAGGCCTGGATTATATGTCAACTGCTCTCCAGCTTTGACTGTGGGTAGTGAATTTCTTCCCATGTGTGCAATGCCAATAAATAACATTTCTGTAACCGTATGTCTCAGTATGAAAGACCATTTTATCAAATTGTGCAGAAATAGCAAGCCAGGGACACTATTGACAGTCTACAATAATTGTCTGATAATTGACACAGATATCAAATGCCTTTCTTTTCCAGAGTCAGTAGCTCAACCTAAAATGAATAAAAAAAGCTCAGCTTTATTTCCAGACTTCCTAAGCAGTTCTTTGAGGGTTTTTGTAGTTCAGCATTTTTGTGGCTGGGAGCTGATCCCACAAAGATAGCCCTTGCCTCACTGGACCCACAGCTGCACAAAGGTTTGCAGGTGATTCCGTGCACAACATCACCTCCGGAATGGGCAGTGACATGTTCTGCAGAACAAAAAGAATTGGGGATATCAACATAGCAGCCTCCTGCAATCATCCTGTCCCGCACAGTCAGACTCGGAACAGGCTGACTCAAGTACAGCACTGGCAGATGCAGTGGCTCAGCACCCAAAGGGAGCTGGAGGGACCAAGGCCTTACAGGCTGAGTGTGCACACATTGAGAAGCCAATTTGTCCACAACTTTGAACTTCTGATCGTTCCACAGGGAAAATTAGAAATAAGGGTGGTTTAAGCTGTTATAATACACCCCAGCTTGTACTGAATGAAGAACTGTCTCTGGAGGGCACTGGGATCCATTCAATATATGGGAACATCTGCCCTACCTCAGACAGAGTAGCTAAATAATTTTCTATTCTGAACCTCAGTGGAAGTACAACCATGTGTAGTGAAGAAAACCATTTTCTGATTAGATGCATAGGAAAAGTCCATTAATATATTTCCTTAGAGTCATAAGTGACTGAGGGTTTTCCCAGGCAATACTAAATAGGTTTCTATCAAAGTTTTTACAGACATTTTTATAGATAATCGTCACATATTCTGATTTAATCAGGAAATGAAAGTTGGCACAATGATGGATTTTTAGGCACTATCAAGATAGCATCAGTGTGCAGGGATTTTATTTCATTTTTTTCAAAAAATATATTCTTTCTGTGCAGCAATTTTGCCAAGCAGCACCAATGATTCCCATGGCAAAATGAAGTTAAAGGGAGACAGATTATTTTATTGTCTGGCCCCACTGACTGACTGATATAAAGAAAATCTAGTTCAATTGTTATTACTGATAACAATCATGCATTACACAAAAGCTCTCTCTACTGAGAGAATGTGATTCGAATTTTGTTTTTAAATACAGCAAAACAGGGAAGATCACTCAATCTTACCTGTAGGCATGTGCAGAGCCAATGTATCTAAGGAAGATGTGTGAATGAATGGAGTTTGTGGTGTTGTCTACTCTGATTACATAAATTGTCTACTCAGTTTTCATAAACTCCATTCTCCCCAGTTCTAAGGGAATGAGTCCATTCATTACCTTTGGATGTTTTTGTTCTATGAAAATTTATAGTACCAGATTACAACACTTAGGTTTGTAAAATAAGCCATGTAAAATGTATGTGACCTAACTGTCTTTTTCATTACAAACCTTTTTTTTCTTAAATACTAGGTCAGGGTACCTCTAAAAATCAGTTGGAAATCCAGTTGCTTCTCAGGACATAAGATGGTACCAGCTTTTGAACAGCCTTTTTTCCCCTTTCTTGCATGGCCAATATATTAGTCAAACCACACTGGTAATTTTATATCTCATGTCATCATGATCCATTGCATCTTTATTAAAGCAAGTAATAAGCAGAGCATTGTAAAATTAGTTGAATCGTATTGTCTGAACTCTGGAGCACTTCAGTGATGGATCAGGTTACACGTCTGTGTTACCCAGGAGGAGTAAATGCACAGCAGGGACTTGTAGCTGCCTTCTGAAGCACGCGTGTGCTATGGGGAAGGTGCAACTCTCATCATTAGGAGCCCTGAGTCTGGGACAGGCAGAATTCTTTTCCCTTTCTAACAACTGATGCACACCTCACAAATTATTATTTTGATTTGATTACTTAGGTGTTACATGGATTACTGGAGGTATACAGGGTAAGACCATACTAGCTGAGGTTATTGCACAGTTAATCACGTGGGATTTGATCTTCAACTGATGTCAGCCTGCTTAGGCTCATTGAGGAAGTTAAAAAATGCTCACTGGTGGCAGCTGAGCAGCAGAAGTGTGCTGCACAAGAGAAATAACTTATTGTAGAAAATCCTATGTGAATATCCCAAGCTATTTCCATGCCCCAGCCATGAATATAGTTGGAAGAAATCAACGTTACAAAATTAAGGCAACACTGGCATGTTGTACATTACGTATGTATTTTATATTCCGTGAAAACCAGAATTACTTGGACTCCTGACCCTGTTAACTGAAGACATAAGAATCCTGGCTGTCAGACTAAAACATATAGCTTAGCCCAGGGAGAAGAAACTGTGCAGAATTCATCATTCTCGAAGGAAGGGCACACTGCAATGACACATTGCACAACCAGAACATCTGGGGAGCTCTGCCTTGAAAAAGGCACCTGGTTCTTCAGTAGTAGCTACAGAAAGTTGTCCCAGGGGAATTCATCCTCACTGAAGTGAAGAGTGTGAGGTACATGGCTGATGGGGAAAACACTGTCGTCTGTAGACATATCTCACTGGTTTTATACCACAGACAGTATCACACACTGTCAAAACCAGCATCTGGTTTGCTTCACACAGAACTCCCAGAATTTCACTCCCAGAACTGTCCCTTTAAAGTGTCAGAAAAGAATAGATAGAAATGCTTCAAATCTCTCTGAAGTGAGAGTGAAATGCAATGACATTTGCAAGGATGCAGTAAAGAAAGGTAACTGGTAAGGTCAGAACTTGAGGAAGGGCAGGCCTTGTCATGCCAAGGCTCAGCAAGCATATTGACAGCCATGTCAGAGAGTAAACCTTGAGAATAGGGTCCAGCAACCATATTAAGTTATTGTTGCAGAAGGGGACACACACTCAGTGACAGTGCCTCATTTCTTGGCTTTTCTGCCTGTGATAACAACCTCAATCAAACTCACTGTCTCTTGGCATCACTGCATCCTTTGATAGCTGACACCCTTCTAAGCTATGGGTGAAGCTGACAGACTCACAGCCAAAGACTTAGAGAATATTCCCACTGCAGACCCTTTCTACTTTTCCTAAGGTTCAAAGAAATGAGAGAAATTCTTGCAATATGAATAGGGTTTGTTTTTTTTTAATTAAAAAAAAAAAGAAAAATCTTTGAATTTCAGTAAATGTTCACTCTGCATAATTATATGTATATGAACATTTACAGAAATACGGGGCAGGTATGGCTAGGCTGAAACATTATTTTTCTGAAGATATTAGGACAAGATGATTTTCCTAAAGGCTCTTACACATAATATGGTATATTCTGCTCTTGATGCTGGTTTCCATCTGGGTGAAATGCAGTCATGGATCCTCCTCTATTGGATGGACGCCTGTTATACTTGATGGCACTGTTAAAAATCGCACCTTTTAAAAAAATCTGCCATTTTTTGAAACAAAAACATGGTTTGAAACAAAGGCCTGGGGACAAAAAAGGCCCTAACCATGCTTTACTGCTGCCATCTTCCGACTTGTAGGCTAAATTGCAGGGGTTTGAAAGTAGCTCAGACTGCTTTTTCCTAACGTGCTTTCCAGTAAATGTCACTACGTCGGTGAAAAAATAGAATAGGACTACAAATATGAGGCTTTGGCTTACAAAGGGACCACGGGTGCACGAAGTACACTCATATGCTCCAGAGACTCCAAGACAGGAAAGGCAGAACTTGAATTTCATTCTGAATCTTGTTGGTTAGAGGTACTCCAATAGGACCATGAAGCAACAAGGAAAGAAGGAGTCTTATGTCCTCTTTTACGATTCTTTTTATTAATAATTATTATCTAAATTTACCTCCTTGGTTACATCTCTTAAAGAAACTGTGAATTCTTGTTGCTGGTCATCCACCCCCAAAAGCTTATTCTCTGCTAGGAGCATAACTGCACAGTAAAACCAGCTCATCAAACAGAGAAGGATTTAAAAGCGAAGAAAAAAACTGAAAAAAACAAAGCCCTCATACCACAAGGGGAGGAAAAGTCCATGGACTAACTACATGTATGTACTAGAGCTTCCAAGTAGTATTGACTGTGCAGAGGGCTCAGACACCATCGTAAGAGATGATATGAAATCCTGAGATGCAAATAGTTGGTGTGAATTTCATATGAGTGGCATTACCTTGAAGTGTCTGTCACAGTGAGATAATGCAGTGACACAGACGGAGGCGTTCACAATATCCACTTCCCATGTCCTACTCAGACATTTGGACTCCTAATACTTAGACTCTAAGAAGAGGTGATGAATTCAGCAAAAATCTGGGCCAGAGGCTGTGGCCAGATTACTCTCACCCCAGAATATTCATTCCCCTCCTCAAGCAATGCTTGACTTGCAGCCACTTCATATATGCCTGCCTTGCAGCAAGCTCAATTAATGCACAGTTCAATGCAGTCTGCATTAATACTTTCGTTTGAACCATTTGTGCTGGAGCCTTGGAAGAAAGAGTGGCTTGGGATTAATCTGTGCTTCTTAGCAAAGCAAAGCCCAAGGCACATTCCACCATAGCTGTGACCAAAAAACTATATAGAGCAGACGGTTTACTAAATAACCTCTGAAACACAATGTTTGCCTTGGAGATAAGAGACGATGGTTTAGTTTTCATTTTAAAAATAATTACTTCAGATATATTGTCAATAAAGCTGTACCAGCCCCAGTAATGAGACAAGGCAGCACATCAGACACGCAGCAGACTCCAGTCAGAGAGAGACAATACTGGTCCATTTCTAATTGCTCTTCAGTCCTGTTGTTCATGGCAAAATCCAGTCTTCCCACTGATTCCATGTTGTTGGGTACCAGTACATGTTTACGGGTGTTTTGCACAAATTTATTTCTCAGAGGCTGTTGTTAAACATCTGTTGTCATATGGCGCCAGCTACAAACTGTGGCTGGTTTCTGGCAAGTGGTCCAGAGTGAAGCTTCCCAGGGAATGTGGTTATAGGAGGATGCTTCATCTGGACACCTGACTACAGCAACCACTGTTACTGCATCATTCATCATACCCATCAGCCAGGTTATTTTAAGGGCTGCTCTGACACTTCTGCTTTGCTATGTTTTTAAGCCTCTCTTTTATATCCTGTTTTTTTTTACCATGTGTTCCTTCCTCCTCACCTCTTCTGCCTGTCTCCTCTCACATGCCAAATGCCTGCTCTCCTTTGTGTTCACATTCAACATCTGTACAAACAGAAAAGGAAAACTTGTAGATAAGAAATCTATTCACATTTGATTATTTCCTATCCTTTGTATGTCATCCTATATGTATGTCATGGAGAAAAATAATCCCTTATGGAATGGTGCAGCCCTCGAGAACCCCCTGTTTGGAAAGAGTGGATTTAGATCTTCATACATTGTTAATTTCACAGTTAAGAACTGTGTAGAGGTTTTGAAGGATTAAGGCTTAGTTTTGCTGGAGATTCCTCTTAACTCCTTTGTTTAGCAGAAATCAGTTTCTACTTTCTTTTCTTTCCGCACCAGTAAAATCTCTGGTGAAGTAATAATCCCACGTGATTTACTAGTACTTTGGACTGATGCCAGCTTTGTTTTAATCCCAGCTGCTATTTTATCTTCCGGTTATTTCAGTTCATAGCAAAGTGCACAGCACAGTCCCCAAAATCTCATGTGAGCACAGATTTTATTATTTTTTATTCAGTCCCTTTGCTTTGTCCCTCAGGGCAGAGCTCTGCTGGTCCTCAAACTTGACCAATTTGATTACATTTAAACTATCTTTAAACAGATGCATCCCCTGGGTGAAACTTCGTCCCTGATTAGTCTGGATGGAAAGCATCTGTTTTCCCTCTGGTGAAGAGAGTTCCTAAAATCAAAGCACAAAGATAGGCACTGGTCATGTTTCATGGCATTGGCTGAAGTCCAGTTGGCATGTGGTGCAGCAGTGAAACTTGAATTTGGACAGGTTGACCCAAAGACAATAGCACAACCATCCTAAAAATGAAAAAAAACCACAGGGGTAACACACCTACATAGTGATCTCAAGCTGCTGCAATGCTTTTGACCTTGGTGATGGTGTTTGCATCGACACTGTGGTAAAAGTCACAATCCAAAGCACATAGAATGTCTAAACCCAGAGTATTATTAGTTGACAGCTACTGCCACTGTATGTACAGCAGTCATGTGTTCCCTTCTATTCCCCTTCCCTGCCTGGGGCCTGGGGAAGGCCCCACTCCCTTCCCTTCTGGTGCTGAAATGTGCCACAGTGGGAATGGGTAGGGGATACAGACAGGTCCTACTCATCTCTTCCTGCCCATGCTGTGCCCTGCAGGGCTCCTTGGCATTCCTCCAAGGAAAGGCAAGAGCAGAGCAGAGGTGGCTTGTGGCCTGGAGCCATGGGAGAAGTGAGAAGGGGAGACCTGGGAATGTTCTGCCCTCCAAGAGGGGAACAGAAGATCCTGATGCACAGTACTGCCCTGTGCTAGGTTTGTCGCCACGAGATTTTACTGCCCGGGGGAAGGTCATCTGAGGGAAATGAATGAGTCCAGCCAACCCTTGGGGTGGGTTTCACCTTGGAGGGAACCAGCTGCCTTACTCTGGAGATGCATCTGGAATTACAATCCCATATGTACCATGTAAACCCTCTGTCATGGGGCTGTGGAGATATACCCTAAACCTACACAATCTGATGAAGAGAGCACCGAGCTGCGAACACTTCTGACTCCAATCTGTCCTTTCAAAATCACTTTTCCTCTTCACCTCTGGAAATAGACCAGTCTTCTCTCTTGAAGTGACTTTGTGACACACAAAATTGGCTCTCTGCTCCTCAAATTCTCCTGCTGTCAGGAGTGCACCCTCTCCCTGACAATTACCCCAAAATCAGCCCAGTTAGCTGATACGCTGGTGTGTCGCAAGCTGGTGGACGCAGGGAGTGATGGAGGTGAGGTGGCCCTGCTGCTGTGCACCAGAAGCTGTGTTGCTTATGAGGCACATGAGATAATCTGTCCATTAGCAGACTGACATCTTGATGGCCTAGTGATCTCCTAAGGCCATGGACCCATGTGGCCTCATGTGCATGGCTGAAGCATCATGAAAGAGGGTCTGGAGCAGCCGAGATACATTGCCTTCTCACTAAGAAAAATTTAAACATTTATGGATAATGAAGTCTTGCAAGCTACAGGCTTGATTACAAACCAAATCCCTTGCTGGTTCTTGTAGCTAGGAAACTGTGAGCTGGGGATTCTCCAGAGCACATGGCTCTGAGGACTGATTTCTCCCAGGAGAGTTAGGCATCAGGAGAAGAACCCACACACACAGATGAAATTTCACCTGCTTTTCATTTTTCTTAATAACAAGGTGTGTTTTGCATTTGTTACTTCATGCAGATCTACTCACATTTTTGTGTGATTCCTTAAAGGCCTTTTTCACTTGCAAACTATTATTGCCTGGTGTTTGTCTCCTATGTTAGTTCCTTCAGTCTCCTTTGCATCCATTTCCCTCCAGTGCTGAAGCAGTGAAGAGACAAGATTAGCACAAACCTCGGTGAGATTCAAATCTGGGAACCAACCAGTAATACCTGCTGTGGTAGGAGAGTGCGCTGCAAGGAAATTTTCAACACAAAATGGTCTTTTCAACGTCACAGAACCATTCCAGAGTGTCCCCAGAGCAAGAACTTCAAAACTCTATCATTGAGGCAGCATCACGTTCACTTGAGAAAGTCTGGAAGCAATGAGGCAAGATGTTAGTACTCATTTACTGCAGAGCTTGACCTCAGGGTCCTCCCCATCCTCTCAAAACACGAGACTGTGAAATTCTAGTTGTGGCAGAAATGCATTGCAGTGGACACAAACAATTTTTGGAAAAGAAACATATTTTGTCCTTTCTGAAAGAAAGAGTTTTAAAGCAGCAGCAATTGCAAAAAAGTGATAAAAGGGAAGCAAAAATAGTTTCGCTCAACTTATAAGTGAACACATCCTCTTTCTTTTTGTCTGGGTTGCTTTTTACAGAGTACCCTTGTGGGCTACATATTAGCAGAGAAAGCCTTAACATTGTCCAATGGGCATAATTTTGCCAGGCAACTCTGTGCATATTTTCCTAATATCCAACATGCTGGACACTCTCATGTTTTGCTACTTGTCCTCAGCCTTATGTCCCCCTATAGCTCTTCCCACCTGAATGTAAGCATCCAAAAATCAAAAATCTTTAGATTAGAAAAAAAGTAATCCAGCAGAATCAGGCTCTGAGGAACACAGGGAGAGTTTCCACAGTACAAACTCATCCATGGACACACATACTGTAAGTGTCTGATTAAATACGTGCCACAATTAACCCAGAGCCAGATGTTGCTGTGGTGGGGATGGGGCATGTCAGGTACTCCAGACCATTTGTATCATATACCACAGATCTTTGTACTTTCAAATAAATCATAATTATTCAAGAGAAAAAAACTACTATGTGTACATTAAAAAGGCCACCCCACAAAGATTGGTTTGTCCAGTGTTTGAGGTCTGATGGGGAAATCTGAGTGCAAAGCCAGACCTATGAACCAGAGCAGATCTGCTGGAGGCTGCCAGTGCTCCTGTGACAGGGAACAGAGGGCTGGGTCCAGGAAGGCTGTGTTAGAGCTGGTGTGCTTGGACCCCTCCCCACATCACCCCAATAAGCAGGACAGTCTCCCTTGGAGGTTTCCCTGTCTGAACTGGCGGCTGCCTCTCGTTTAGCTGTTGCTGAAGTCCTCAGGACGGAGAGGCCTGGAGGACTGAGGATTGGCACCCATGGGCCATCAGAGCCTACTCCACGCTCAGAGACAAAGAGGCACTGCGTGTGGTTTCTGACCACACCAAGGAATTATCACACTGCTTCAGATGAGATCCTGGGATGAACCAAGCACCTGTAATTCCATTTACTGATATCCATCGTGTCTCAGAAACAGGCGCCACGGCTGAGAAGATGTACATTAAAGAGACACCCATTACATGACTCATACACAGAATCACATTAATTTAATCAGATGCTAAAAAAAAAAGCCAGAAATTATGCAAGGCTATTGTCCGTGTCTTTCAGAGCAGCTCACTGATCCCATGGTCCCTGGCACCTGGGAGATTGGGGGACAGATGGATTATGTAGATGAGAACAAATCACACGCTGGGTAACTGCAGGAAGACACAGATAGAATTTTCCCTGGAGCTGCTAGAATTAATAGACCATTGACAACCATCATGGAAAACTCACCAAGCAAGATTTTGAGCGGAGAGATTCCAAAATGTTTGGGGAAAACAGCATAGGACTGCAGGCATGTGACCTGTTACTGGGATACAGCCCATGAGTTTGAAATTATTGTGGTTCCTTAAAAGCAGCTTCCCTTTCATGGCTCTAAAATATTATTCAGACAGTGACATGATGACAGTGGAAACCCCTCTGCAAGTATATGCTTACGTATGTATTTACCCTCGTGTGAGGATGAATCACTAAAGTGTGAATATCTTCTGAAATGTTCTCCAAGGCTGCTGCCCTGGATCAGGAGTTAGGAAAGAAGAGGCAGCAGTGCTACAAATGTACAGGCTCCCTACAAAAGGAAATGTGGGTCTCCATGACACTCTGAAAGGAATGAATGTTTACATGTAATCTTTGACAGATGGGGATATTAATGCTTTCATTTTATGGAGAAAGAAGAGAGATATTAGATGATTGCTGTGTATTACAGAGCAGTAAAAGCTCTGTGATGAGGATAAAATTTTGGTCCTCCAGGGAGGAAAATTCTTTTCTCAAATTCAAGAGCAGAACCTTTGTGAAATGGATGATTTGCAAAAGGGAGTCAGTAGCAACACTGGCAGCACTCACTTTTGAGGAAGAACTCAGGAATACAGGAAGAGTACACAGAAATACCGAGAGAGCAGGTCATAGAATATTGATATTTTAGTGAGATTCATGATTTAAAAAAAAAACCCACAAAATTCTGGGTTTAAAGACAAGGGTTAAGCAAGAGCAATAAAGCTTCACATGTATCCCAAAAATACTTGAGATTGTTTTCTGTGGTGCAACAAAATCCTGGAACACATTCACACAAGCATAATCACAATGTTGTTAAATTGATCACTGTGATGATCTATGACTTGATCATCCATCCTTCTTCTTCCTTCACCATCATTCTTCACTTCTTATCTGAATAAAGCTTGGTTCATGTTTAAATTACAAACTCTGAAAATAAAAAGATATAGAAATATCAGGGGATGTTACAGCCAGGATGTTTATGACTGCTGTCAATGTCAATTTATTTGCCTATTCATACCTTCTCTCCTGGAGTAATCAATCCTGCAAAAATGACTGACAACAAGTGGGTCTGGAGCCCTATTATGGGGGAAATATGACAAATTTGCAGTGTCTGTAGCAAAAAAAGGAAGCCAGTTCCAAGGGCTTTCAAAAGAGCATCAATTCCCCTTGAAATAAGAGGCAGAAACACATAGAAGAGGAAACTAACACTAAGGAAGGTCGCTGCTGTAGGCACTAAACGTACACATGGGTGTTGGAAAGAGGAAATTTTAGAAAATGCAAAGAGGGAAAGAGAAGGAGAAAAGGTGTTTCTGGAGGTTGCTGCTCATGTAAAGCAATTGCTAATGCCATGGCCAACACATCAGCAGTCTCAGGAAGTTTATAGGATTTGATGCTGATGTTCCAGAGTAATGAAGTATTCTTGAAAGCAATGCCGGTGGCTGATCAGTTTGCTGGTGCTTCTCCTGCCCCTGTGGCAATCCCAGCTGAGATAACCAAAGGCAAACCAGTCTCTGAAATCAGCTTTGTCAACCTGGTTTTATTTGTGTGCTTTGAAAAGATTCCAAATCAGGTCAGGATTCAGTAGTAGCTGCTGGGATTTTAAAAAATGTTCTGTTAGCAGTGACCTACCAAAGAAAACAAAACAAGAAAAAAAATGGCTTGTGCTCTTGCTTATGCTTTTATTTCTATATAAAAACAAAGCATAAGAGGATCAGAACTGCTTCTTATAGCTCTAAAAGAAAAATATACTTACAATATCAACTTTGGCTTTCACTATTTTTGCTGAAGAATTTGCAGGATGTCTCATATAGTGCTTGCCCATCTCTTAGCTGGGCAAGATGGCAGAATTATCCAACCATTTAACATGAATATATTTTTTCCTACATATTTGAAGGCATTTCAATGAAACAGAATAAAAGTCCCCAAAGAACATGAATAGTCTTAATGAAAAACTGCTATCCTCTCAGCAAAGCAGATTTCATATGTGTCTGTATTATACCAGTTATCCAGCAACTCTATTAGGACAAGCCCTGGAGTTATTATAAAAAGAAAGCAAGGGGATATTATTGGATAGAGAGGGAGAAACCTCTTAGGACTGCTCCATGCAGCATAAACAAGGGAAGAAAGCAAACATAATTCTTGTTTCCCCTTGACAGGACACCCTTAGATGGAGCTCAAAACATTTACTAAAGATGAGATATAGGGGAAAAAGTGGGTCAGAGCCTAAGAAGGAAAGACAAAAGAGGGCAACTTCCGTTATAGTCTGGATTTAGACCTCTGTTGTCTTCACTTTTAAACGTGACTGACAAAAACGGCCCTACGGCCTATTTGCAGCTATTGTTGAAACAAGACATGGAGCCATAGCCGATGCACCAAGGTTGCCCAGAGAGAAATTCAACAGGACGTTGATCTTGCTGGCAAATGGCAACTAAAGCTGAATATTAAATGAAATGTTCATTAA
Source organism: Tichodroma muraria (assembly GCA_013390105.1). NCBI lineage: Eukaryota > Metazoa > Chordata > Aves > Passeriformes > Sittidae > Tichodroma > Tichodroma muraria. The sequence continues at coordinate 31,078 of WAAG01068975.1, read as the reverse complement.
AAAACTCCTAAAGCAAACAATAAATGCTCTATACATCTAGGCTGAATGTGATCAGAGCATGACAGCTGAAAGGCCACTGCACAAAAGACAGGCGCTAAAATGGTGTGTATCAACTGACTAACAAAAGCTCAAATGCAGAAGGCACAAAAGAGGAGAATTCAGAGGAAACCACCGATTTTAGTGTAAAATTTCTGTTCATGCATTTTAATGCTGAGAATTACATTTTAAAATGTGAAATTAATGCACTTACCCTGATGGAACTGCTTCCACGGCTTTCCTGCACCTCCCGTGCCAGGACACAAAGGGCCAAATCCTGCCTGTGGGTACAGGACTAGGTTACATCACGGAAATACTGCATGGTCTATGGTGCTCCTTTATAATGGAAATCAACAGATAATGGCCAGGCTGCCCTCATTTCTCCAGTTTTCTTGTTCTTCAGGCAAGTTTACAGCCTCTGAGCACAGCACAGGGTAGTCTGTCTGCAGCAGGCTCACTGCAGCAGGCTCATTGAAGCACTCCACAGCTCTAAAACCAGATAACCCTGGACATGAGGGGCAAAAGAAAAATCCCAGACAAGCTCAGCACTTCTTGGAAGACCGTCAAGATTGTAAGGGAAAGAAAAATAAGTGGTCTGAGAAATAGTTGGACAAGAATGACCTAAGCTGAGAGAAGAATTTGGCCCAGCATGGATATTAAGTAAAATCCATGCTCCTGCAAGCCAAGAATGGTCTGGCAGTGCCTGGGGTATCACCAGAGAGTGGCATTCTTCTGGATTTGCATTACAATTGATTTCTAAGCATAACCCACTGATTCAAGCAGACTCCTCGTGGACAGGCATAACACTTAGGCAGACTTACCAGCCGTGGAGAGGTAAACAGTTGTATTTCCTCCACCCAATGACCTTCCTTTGCATCCTCCTCCCTCGTGCCCCTGCATTGCACCCTTGGCAACACAGAAGGCTGCCTGCCTGTGGCTGGGCAGGGCAGTTTCCCCCCAGCAAGCTGGGGAGAATCCACTGCAGAGCAACCAGGCAGAGCAGCCATCACATCGGGGCCCACCACTCAGCCACCCTTGCAAACCACCCCAGCAAAGACTCTCCCACTCATGAGGTGCTCCTGTCAGGGGGCCAGCATGGGATTGGAGCTGCCCCCAGAGAGGTGGACAGCCTCCTCTGTGCACCTGGGCTGCCTATTCCTCTGCATGGCCTGCAAAGCACAAACAGCCAGGCAGGATCGTGGACAGTCATCCCATCCTCTCCAGGCTGGACACGGCAAGGGACGCCTGGAGAGTGTCATGACTCCTTCCAGACTCTTCCTCAACAGCTGCCGGGTGATAATGGCGAGGGCTGCACTAAATAAAAACACAAGTGGGAAGATTCACCTTGAAAGACTCAGTTTCTTCCCAGCCCCATGTTCAACACAGATCCTGAACACAAAGCGCACTGCACGGGACTGCCACCTGTGTACAAACTGCAGGAGTGGGAATTTAGCCACAAGCAGGCAGAAGAGCCCTCAACTAAGAAGGGTTTAACTAGACGAACATTTTTTTTTCCACATTCAGAAGCTCTTTTTCCCCATTGTAAAATCCATTATTTATTCCCAACCGCACCTCCCTCTGCAGCCTCTGCCCGAAAAGCCTTTGAACTCCTCCCCCACCCCCTGAAGATTCCTCCTGTGCCTACACCCCGCGGAGATGCGCGGGAATGGGCGCTGGTTCGGCAGCATCGGGAGAAGGCAGCAGCTCGGCCGCGCCCTCGGGAGGAGCATCCGCCGGGGAGTGACCGGCTCAGCGAGGCAGGAGACGGCAGCTTGAGCACGGAGGGGTCTGCCCTCGTCTGCCATCCCTCCTGCCGTGCCAGCTGCCCAGAGTCAGCTCCCAGGGTCTGGCTCCTGGCTGCAGGGGTAGAAGGAACGCTGCCAAAACCTTTCCCTGACACTTCCTCCTGGGCTGTGGGTGCTGCCTGCGCTCTGCAGGGACACTTACTAACAAGTGTTCAGTGCTTGAACGTGTTTAGCAAATCAGCTAGGAGTCAAGATAGTTTTATATGAAAGGATGTTTTTCTGCCTTTGACAAGGGGACACGGCAGCACGTGTGCTCTTGCTGCTCAGCTCAGAAATGGCAGCAGGAGCAGAGCTGGTGCTGGCAGCAGGGCAGGGCAGCGTATTTCATTAAAGTGGCGTTGATTAATTCTGCGTGAAATTCTCTCAGAAGTGCACTTGAAATGCATCAAAACTTAAAACAGACCGGACCGCCAGCAGACAGTTGTGTGGACAAAGAGATAATGTAGGAGGTAGGACAATCTGGAGTTATGTAGGTGCCAGTCTATGGGTTAGCACTCCTAGCTCTCCCACAGGCACAGTTATGTTATGCCAGGAGCTACTGAGTCACCTCCCTCAGGTTCTCTGGGGTGGAAGCTCCTATGGCCACAGGTCGCCTCCAGCCGGATTCCTAATGCTGGCCAAGATACTTTGTCATACAACAGGGTCCTAATACCTGAGTTTCTGTAGCCTTTACATCTAATGCAGCTGCTCTTCAGCTTGCAAGCTAGGTGAACACGGGCTCTAAAAAAACCCAATTTTCTTTGGTGGAAATGAGAAGTTGAAACCATGGCTGGCAGGTCAAACAGTGGATGCCACAATTCCCTGGATCTCTCGTGGGGCAGGTTAAATGAGGACATGCATTTTTGCATCAACTTTTTGTCCCAGGGCAAGTAAATTTTCCCAAATGACATTTTCCTCATCTCCCACATGTTTTGTGGAGAGTTTCTGCAGTGTTCAGGAGAATTAAGACCTGTTGTAGAAATAAGTTTGATGTCTCAGGTGACATTTGTGATTTGCATTACAGGTAATCTGTTACTAGATGAGAGAAAAATTCAGACTGAGTCCTGTTACAGTCCTTGGCTGGCTACTGGCAGCTGCCTTGCAACAGGCAGCCCATGTGCTGGGAGCTGCTCATGCCACCTGTAAAACCAGCAGTGAAGCCCTTAAGTCAAGCTGCTTTACACCAGCCACAGGCCTGAGCAGAAGGTGGGTTTATACAAAGGCCAGAGTAACACATGTGGCAGGAGGGTGTTGAAAACACCTCTGACCTGGCTGAGTAGTAACTTCTGTGGAGTTAGGGGTGCCAAAGGTTGGTGACTTTTGGTCTCTGGAGAGGTATGGCAATGTTTCACATCAACTACAGCTGGCACTAATGTTAAGGAGCAGATCTATCAGAGAACACTTCCCAAAACAGTGCACTGATTCTTCTTTAGCCCTCTTACAGAGTGATTACAGAGCTCCCAGGCACAGGGGAATGGCTCACATCTCTCAAACTGCTTCCAATTCAGCCTCAAACTTTAATTTGCAGCAGCAGCACCAGAAGCTGTCCAGGTTTCCCTCATTTGTGGGGGTAATAGCTGTGAGAGTCATTAACATATTATATCCCTGCACTTATTTACCCAAACCACCTGTGAGGGATGAGAGCGAAGTGAGACATCAGAGGAGATGCTGGTCAGCATGGGGTGCCCAGCTGCTTCCTTACGGATGAGTTGACCCATGACAGCGGCACGAGCTGACAGGAGAGCACAGCACTGGAGATTAATTGCTTCTAATGAGAACCACTGCAGCCCACAGAGAAGGATGAACACAGGACTGCCTCAGAAACTACAGCACTTTAACCCTCTGTGGTGTGAGACTCCACATCAGAGCTTTTTGGGCACCACATTGACAGCCTGAAAGGGAGAGAGTTTCTGCATGGTCTGTTGCTCACAGCAAGTGAAAAGGAGGAATCCCAGCTCAGCTTGCTCAGCCACAGCACTGTGCAAAACACTGGTCCCGCTACAAGCTTCTGAACCCAGCATGAATTTGTTTAAATCTCCCCATTCAAGGCAGATTTATTTTCTAATTTAGCTGCAGCCTCTCTGTTCCCTCATCATTTGTCGTGCTCTACTGCTGCGGCTCTGCCGGCTAGGACAGCTCACACTCCAGTGTAAATTAAGGGTAACTCTGTGGAACTTCAGAAGTGCACACTGTATTTACACCTCTGAGAAGGAGCCTGGGCTTGGATATCTGTCATCTATCTGGAAGAGCTCTATGAAGTGACTCCTTCTCTTCCCCCCCAACCCCCCCGCCCTGCTTTTTTTCTTCTCCCTTACTGTAGCGCTTTCTTTGTCAGTACATCTTTTAATAAAAAATTAAAAAACAAAACCCAGAAATAGAGCATTCCCACCTTCAGGCAGCTATCTGGGGCAGCCATGGAAATAGCAGCAACCACTGGGTAGCTCAGGGTTGAGATCAGGTCACCAGCTCAAGGTCAGCTACCAGTTCTCTTTTAGGCAATTTCTGCAGAGTTCATCAAGTTTGCCATTGGGTCTGTCTGGGTTCATCAGGTCAGTGCACAGAAGCACACAAACTATTCCCCATGTGTGTTATGGGTGTGATGTGTTGTGATGTGTGATGCGCTACCATCCCATTGAGAAATCTCAAAACTCTCTAAACCTCCAGTGGAAGCAGGGCGAGGAGACAGCATGGCTTCATACACACAGGAGGAAAGCTGTCAATCAGCAGGTATCAGATCCATTTGCAGTGCCCTGGCACGTGTGTCCAGCCTGGGCTTGGCTGCCCAGGAGCCAGCACCCTGCTGACATGCTGACTGGAGCTGGGGAAGAGCCCTGCTGGGAAAGGTGCCTGGGCTGGGAGGACCAGCCCTCTCAGTGGCTGTCCAACCACACTGGCATGAAATAGAGGGAGAGAAGCAAATGAGCTGTAGGTTTCCCCAAAATCAGTATTTTCAGTTTCAGGGAGCAGAGGGAAAAACAAGCAACTTGATCATTTGATCAGTTTTAGCTGGAAAAAGAAACTGTGGAAGAAAAACTCGGTCATTGACTTGTGACAGTTTGGTGGAAAATCACTAAGGCTTTTGCAGACTGTTTTCATGTCAGGACTGACCTAGTTTTTAAAATGCTAAAGAGGTAGGGGCGTACTGAGCTACAGAAGAACCAAACTATCCCAGGCCAAGCAGAACCATAAGTTGGGGGAGTTTTTCTTAAGTCAGTCCAGACTGAATTTGTTGGGAAGCAGTAGCTGGTGGATCTTGATTTGTCTTTAGGGACATGGGCAGATCTTTTCTGGAAAGCAGAGCAGGAATGGGTGATGGTCAGGAGCCCCAGGGAGGGAGATGCTGGGCACTGCATGAACCATCTGACAGCTGGTAGTGGGCAGATATAGGTCACTTAGAGGCTGGTGAAAACAGAGCCCACTTATTAGGGCACCAAATCACTCACTAACCATAGAAAAGAGATCAATCTGCTTGGTGACATGAAAAAACCTGAAGGCTTGTACTGTGCTGTTTATTTAGGCACATTCACCATCTCTATGATCAAAGACACAAGGCTAAGAAATGCTTTTCTAGAAACCCTCAAGCTACTACTGATTCAAAAAACTTTGCACAATTCAACAATTGCTCTATAAATCTTTCCTAAGGATTTTCATCTTGGATAAGAGACTTGGTATTGTTATTAATGTTTTTCTGAAAGCAGGAGAGGATGCTTTATTCCACCTGGCTGCTTCTGTACTCTGAGACCATGTTTCATGGAATGACAGGAACTGTAGTTTAGCTATTCTTTAAAGGGTTTCTGCGGAACATACTGTATTCCATTTGGAATATTTCTTTTTAGAATAATTTAAATTGCATTTAAATAATGAAACAAGCAAAATTAAATATTTTACTTATTTTATAATACTTTTACAAATATAGGAATCATGTTCACACATGTATAAGAACAATATTTTAATCAATTTCAATGCTTTGGTGTTGAAGTAATTCAACTTCAAGCTGTAATATATGTTTTAATAAGTAATATAAAATTATTTTTTCTCAAAATTATGTATAAAACTTATTTTAAAATAGTTGAAGTCCTTCCTCTAGGGATAAAACCTGCATATTTTCGGGTCAGGTTACAGAGTGTTGTCCGTTTTTTGCAAGAAACTGCTGCTCTAGAGCATCCTAAGCTCATTCTTATTGTAGAAGGTGGCAGTAAAAATAAAGCATACTCTTGCATCCCATAGACTTCATTTAAAAATGTGTCTTGTAATACAGTCTCCAAGGGGAAAAAAACACGTTACTTATGAGAGGAGCTGGGTAACAGAGCTTGTTTTGGTTTGTATTTTTTTTTCTCCATGTATTACTGATAAAGAATGTGCTTTTAAGAAACTACCAGGCTAACATGTGGACACAGGAAAATGTCCTCCTACAATGAGCAAGAATTCTGTCATTAGCAAAACTGCTTGACTGTTACTATAAGGCCTTAGTGCAGCTGGCACCATTCCTAAGAATAGAATAATTCATTGCCATGGTTACCCATGCTGGAAATATTACCCTTTGCAATCATTGTAAACAAAGATCCTTTCACAAAAGTGTAAAAATTAGAGCACTTCAAGAAATTAAAGGAAATTATAAATTGTACAGTGGTTGAAGTTATGCCTTGTAAGCACTGTAGCTTTTCTAACACGAGGGGTTTAACAACCCTCTGCAAAGATCTGATCCTCTCCCAGCCTGAGCAATGTGTGAAGATCTCACCCATCACCACTGAGAGCAGGGTCAGAGCCTGAGAGCCAGAGTGCCTGTGCAGCACACAAGCCTTTCTCCGTGTCACGGGTCCTCAGTGGAAGTGTGCTGTAAAAGAAACTCAAAAGGGGCTGGTCAGGGGAAGGCAACAGGTGGGAACTTCTCACACGTGTCACCCATGGAGCTCTCCAGAGGAAGGGTCTCGTGTCAAACCTTCGAGTCATGGAGGAGAGCAATCCCTGGAGCTGGCACAGGCTGGGCCAGAAACAGCAGCCCCAAACTGGGCTAATCTCCTGCACCACACTTGAATAGCTGGAGCAGAGGATATTTCAGCAAATGACACTCGCACTGTGCAAATGCCCAGCAAGGAGGTGGGTTGGTTCACACGCAAGCAGGCAGTAGGGGAGTGGGAAAAGCAGGACTAAAACTCAGGTGTTCTTTGGTCCTGCAAGTGTTTTTCCACCCGGACATATTTTCCTCAGGGTGGGCTTGGTTTCTCCAGATGCCCATGCCTTCCTTCTGTCTGGTCTGTTGGCATTGTGAGGCTGTGGATCCAGCACACACAACCTGGTGAGGCTCTCATCCCTCTGGCAGTTCATGGCAGAGTACAATGACAGCCTAAATAAAACACTTGTAGTGGTGCAAAATTTGAAGAATTTGGCCACATGAAACCTTTCCCCCGGAGGGCTGGCAATCCCCATTAAGAGGTGGAAAAGCAAAGGGGTGTGGTTCTGCACTGGAGGTCACAGGAGGACATCTGAGAAAGGATATCACAGCCTGACTCCGATTCTCTGCCCTGTTCTGCAGCCATTCTCCTTCCTGAGCCATGTTAAACAGCCCCACAACAGTGCTGGGGAGCCTGGAGAAACACTGCAGAAATGCTCTAGGGAGGAAAGAGTAAGTTCAGTGATGCAGAGCAAGACAAGGAAACAAGCAGCCTACGAACCTCAGCAAAGTGGTCCTTACCTCTGCTGGGCAGCTGGGGCACAGCAGAGCACTAGTGATCCTCGCTGCATGGGAGCATTTCTGCAGCAGGGAGGTCTGACAGGCCACAGGAGCTGCAGGTTGGTAACCTCTAGAGGAAGCTCCTGCACATCATCCAACTGGAAAAAAACAGATGTGACAAGATAACGTTGAAATGGAATCCCAAGGGGAAAAGAGAAATTGGGGAGCTTGTTAAGAACCCTGCTGCCATCTGGAAGACAGGAAGACGCAGGCATCTGTGTGAAAGTGGCATCTTGGGGGGAGCCTGGGTGCCCGCAGCTGGCACTGCATGATGGAAGGATGGGGAGTAGCTGACGGGCCTGTCCTGCCCTGCCCTGCCCTGCCCTGGAAATAGTATCTGAGGGTGAAAGGAAGGTTGGTTTTCATTTTCCCAAGTCTTCAGAGTATGTAGCAGAATCTAAAATAATCACCTCGTGCCGATTGCTTTCCTTGGCAGGAACAGTAACTTCGTGGCCTAGAGGGTTTAATTGAAGATACAAGGAGGGAAATGGGAACACATTGGGCTCTTGATTTGCTAATAGGAGCCTTTTGTGCTATTTATTGGTTCGAAGCCATCTCCTAGGTCTTAACCCTTTATTCCTTAGTTGCCATGAAAACATGCAGTCTTCCTCGACTATGCTTTTTTTGTTTTTTTTCAGAGGTAAGGACCCTTTTTTTTGAGCTTTCTCTAAGCTCCCATCATTGGTGCTAAATCTGGGGCATGGAGAGAGGAGAGAAGGCCTATGCCATGGTAACAGATGCCTTTGAATTAGTAACTGGTTTTCTAGTAACTGATATTTTCTGTAATTCAGCTCAATGAACACCAGCTTAACACTGGCCTTCTCTTATGGAAATGAAGGACAAAAGGCTTTTGCTTTCGGTTAGTCATGTAAATCCTCCGATGAAGCCTGTTCTACCAGAAGGGTAGTAAAAGGCTGTGCTATAAATAGTGCTGTGTGTTTGCCTGTGCTGAGGCAGAAATGTAAGGTTTCATAGCTCGGACTGAGGACCCCGGTCATTTCGGAGCCGGGGGCTGACATTTGCCTTTGCCTTTATGCTTGTGCTCTGATGTCTGTTTTGTTTTCTGATACAGTCGTTTATTTTAAATTGGTCTGAATGCGTTACATCTTGAGAAAGAATTAAGATCTGGCACAGACAAGTTAACTTGTCTCTGTAATCTCGTCCAACTGTTTTTCCATAAAACATGCAGATTTATGGTGCTTTCTATCAGACCCCAGGAAAAAAACACAGGCAAATTTAACAGCATGTAGTGATGATAGACATAAATATGTTAAGCCCCTGAGAAAGCAGCAATAGGCAGCTCAGCAAAGGAGGCAAGCACCATTTCTGCAGTTGCTGCATGGGAGCTTTTCTTACTGATTTGAATGAAGCTGTTCAGATGCAGCAGCTGCATAATCAGACACTAAATCTGGTGTGATAATGACTGGAGGTGGTCTAATTGGGAGGATCGAAAACTTAATTAGTTAACGGGGAAAAAAAGACACCTATAAGAAAAAGAGTAGCAGGGGGTGATTTCTTCACTAGAAGTGCTGCATTTTTGTGTAATCTGTTATCTGTCAGTAAACAAAATCTATTTAGTGCAGAATGTGAAAGGTAGAAAGAGAAAAACAGAGGTAGATTCAATATATCCTACCTGTAAAGATAGACCAAACCTAGCTAAATCCTTATCTGTCTCTATTTTTCCTTAGAACTACTAAGAACAATCCTTCTGATTGTTTTCAATGTTCTTCTGATCCTCTATGTTACTTGAGTAGAGCAGATGATTTTTTCACGTCCACTTTAGATTGTGATCAGTATCTTCACAGCCATATTCAAAAGGAGGTATTACCCTACTCATATTTACTAAGATGTATTTGCGTTTATCTATTCAAATGTATTTCCTTGCAAAATTAGGCTGTGTTTTTTGTCTTTACAGGTGAACAAATGAAGCCAGGAAGGAATGAAACATATTTCCTTTACATGACATATACATTATTTCTGTCCTTAAAATACTGTTTGGTCATGGGATTTTTGCTTTCTTTTCATTCGGCATGTTACCCTGCGTGTTCCTAGCTCCATGCAAGGAGCTCAGCACCATTTGTTCCCACGCCAGCCTACAACTGAATATGCTCTTGAAGCATGTCTAGCCACATCGGTGCCCTGGAGGCAACCATCTCCCTGTGAAGCAAAAGAGGACACTGCTGCCTTCAAGGCTTCTGGCTGCCCCAGGTTTACTGCCTCAACCTCTCCCATCACCTCCATGATTCTACCTCTGCTCATTCAAGACCCCAGAGAATCTTTATTCAAGTGTCTTCTCTTTCCAAGGGACTTAAGAGTTTCATGTGACACCAGCAGAAGACTGATGAGGCCAGAGGAAGAGCCTGTCTGTGACTCCTGGGAAAGCAGATCCAGCCATGTGATGCTTTTGAGCCTGCCCAGTGCAAGAACTTAAGTGATAGTAGAATTTGATCATAAAACTTTGGACTACAGATTCTGAGCAGCAACACCACAGAGTGCAGCTGATTTTGAGAATGTGACTTTAAAATGTGCACTTGCAGACTTCTGTAAGTTGGGAAAGGAAACAGTGGAAGAAGGACTCAGACCTCCCTGTTCGGGGACAGCGCTGCATCAGAAGACACAAACCTTCCCTCCTCTTTCTGGTGGTACCCTTTGCTCAAGGTCACCTTTCCCCTGGCATTCACCTGGGAGTGTTGCACAGAGGCACTTTGTGAAGGGACTTTTCATAAGGACGAAGCATCAACATGGGTCATTTGCTAGTCTTTTCAGTGTCTGCAGGGAGTTGTACTTAAAAGACTCATTGCTTTTTTCCTAAGCTGGAAAATATACACATAATGATCAAGGACAAGTCTCCTTCATTAGTCAGAACAGGAGACCTCCTGTTCCAAGGTCCAAATGAATACCTGAGCCAAGTGCTAAGGGTCTTTGCAGAGCATAAACAGTGATGTCATTAGAGATGAAGCAGTTTCTTGGTCCTCAGCTGCCATAGGAGCATCCATGCTGCTGAAATAACCCTTTGAAGAACTCCTCCCCATCCCCCTCTGGACACTTTGGAATGGTTTTAATTGGAAGCAGATGTGCAATGTGGTAGGTAGGAGCAGGCGTCTGCTCAATGTGAGCTCCTAGTAAACAACTCCTGTACAAGGACTTTGAAAGGGAAAAATACCCTTATGATTCAAGAGAAAGCTTTTAAAATTAGACCATTACTCACTCATGGTCAGTCGACTGGTCCATCGGACTTACCAACACTCCTTACCAATTATTCACAGTCAAGAATATTATCTTCTCTTTGTTGCTTGATAGATTTTGGATGGAGCATTCACCTTCAATGTATGGGTCACAGAGAGATTTCCAGGTCATCACTCCTGATGCAAACACTTTTCCAGTAAGATGGCCTTGAAAGTCATAGAGATGTACTGTAGGGAATGATTGATTTTGGTTTGAATCAGGAAGGGACTTTTAGCTCAATATTAGAAACTTCATTTTTATTTCAAAAAGAAAATTTGGGCCAAGTCTTGTTTCAGATTTTCCAATTTGCTTCTGTCACAGTGGATCTGCCAGATTACTGTCATCTGGGTTTGTGGAAGGTGTTAACAGCTGCATCACACAGATCTACAGTTATCAAGGTTCTTGAGGTTGCTGTACATTTGCCCTGCACTTCATGGAAACCCCTTTGTCCCCCAATATCCCAGTAGCTATACTTGGACAAAAGCAAGGTAATCACTAGGCAATCTGTGTGGTAGCGAATTTAAACCACAATTCTTCTGCTTTCAGGTGCATAGGATAAAAGACAGGAACGTGCAATAGGGGACACAGACTGAGAAAGCCTGAATGTAAAACTGTTTGTGCACTAAATCACCAGGAAAACATTTCTTCAGCCTGTTCCAACTATTGGAAAGAGGAGTTATGCTTTTGTGAGCACAGGATCAATTGTGTCACTGTGTCCTGCTCCTTACTAGCACTGATGAGCTTTTCATGCCTTTTGCTTTGTTGTTCCTTGAAAACTACCGAGCAGATTTTATTCCAGTTCTTACTCTGGCTGGCTCGGTATATTCCATGGGAGAATCTTGAGCGAGGCAGGGCTACTTAGCTCAGCAAAGTAAATTAACCTAAGGATTAAAACTTGACTGATGCAAATGCTTTATGCATGTTGAAAATGCAAGAAATTTAGAGAAAGTTGCAAACCAGAAGTTCTGATAAATGTAATTTAATAGTCATAGGAAGGAAGAGATGTTTTAAAGGTGGGAAACGTAGCTTACTGCAGACTGCATTTTCTAACTGTCACACCCAAACTGCAAAGTAAATTTGTGCCAAAAGAACAAGCTTCCCTGCTTGCTTCACAACCAAGAGAATCAGAAAGCAAAACTGATTTGAAAAACAAAATAAAAACTGAGTCCACTTCATTGTGCAGGTGGTTTAAAGGGGAAAAAAAATCCAAACCCAAACAAAACCCACACACTGATGAAACTGAGGACCAGAAGACCAAAACTCTCATTTCTGAAAGTCCTCCTTTAAGTAACAAATTTAGTTTAGCTATTCTATGATGTTATTAGTAAAACTGCTAAAGGCATTTTTACATAAAAATGAAATTGCACACATGCCCAAGTATTCTCTTTTATGCTATTTTGGTGACATAACTCCCTAATGTGTTGCTTTGAAAAGCCTAGCATTTTCCAGGGCACTCGATAGATTGGCTCTAACTTGAACATCAAAAAGTAACCTTCACATTCATCAATGAAAAGTGACAACTGATTTTATTGACTGCTTTCATTATAACACATGACAGTGGGAATATTTTTCACTGTTAAGATTTTTGAATGGAAGAAAAGTGCAGTTAGTCTGAGTTCCTTACATTCATTAGAAGCAAGACTATTGAAACCATCAACATTTACAATGACACATAAGCAAACACCAGAATCAGTGCCAATAAATACACAGAGTACCAAAATAAATATTTACAGAATTAAAAATATAACAAACACTGATTAGTATATCCTCGTGAACTGTCAGGGAAGAAAGACACCTATTGCTATCAGTTAGGTTGTAGATACATTAAGAATACAGTGATTTGAGGAGACACGTACTCATCAAAGTTGGTATAGGTGGAAAGGAGCAGAGTGTGTCTAACAGTCTGTTACAAAAACAGCCCCCCTGGAATGTTGTGAGCTTTCATTAAGAAGAAGTTGGTGCACACAGACCCACCAGATTAGTACCAAACCTTTTAGATGAAAAGAGTGGGGAGTTCTGGCTTTACTCACTCATTATCTCAAGTAGGTCGTACGCTACCTTACAGGAGGTGGCTGACACAAAAAATACAAGGAAATACTGTAGTTAACAGTGATCTGTCAGCTATATCACATCCTATAGAAGCAGGCTGAGTGACCTCTAACAGGACACACGTCCCCTTCAGCACGCAGGAAACACCGAGAGCATTGGTTTGTCTGATGCACTCCCTGCTCTACTCTTTTCTCAGGCACACCATGATGTTTAAGCAGAGTTGGGCTGTCATGAAAGACTAAAGCCATGTTGTATTTTCTGAGTTTATTGTACTTTCCATCATCCACATTCATACCTCATCTCCCATTTCAACAGGACCACAACACCAGGCTTCAACACCAGAACTTTTCTGAGCCAGGGTGTATTACCAAATAGAGCAGGGAAAATTCAGATGGAGCCAAGTTATGGGATCTTCACTCAATAAAACCCAACAGCACTTACAGATCTACTCCTGATTTCAGAGAGAATACTGTTGGAACGAGATATTGTCTAGCTGTTACAATTTCACCCATGGTAGAGGATTTATTTTAATTTCACAAAAAAGCAACAGCTTTAGTCTTGCTCCCCCTTTAGAAAAGCAGGAAAAAGTTGTTTAGTAATTGGTGCTGCTGCACAGTGTGTCTTACACTCCCTCCCCGCTTGTCCTCGGGCTGCAAGGGTGCAGCCAGAGCTCGCCACTCTGCCTAGGGCTTGGGTCTTTGCATCTTCCTGGCAAAATGAGGGTGGAAGAGCAGTGAGATGCCACAGACCAGTGCTGGTCTACAGGGGGGTTGTGGATGTTTCTGTGCTAAAACTGCCTTTAGAAAGTAAGACACTGGGCACTGCTCAGGTGCTGAGGAGAGCAGCCACACAGTAGTCCACCTGCAAGAGCACTGGCTTCAGCACACCCGAGCTCACACTGGCTCCTCAGCCACTGTAACACAGTGACCCGAGCGTCAGCGCAAGAAAGGATACTGGGTTTTTTTAGGCTTATGTGTAACTCTTTTTCCACAAGGACAGGAGGTCCAGACCTTGCTTTCAGTCCTTCTCCCAGATGCCCTATTGGCCCTCCCACCCCAGCACAGCACCATGCCCCTGCCTTTTCCTGTTGCTGTCCAGAGCTGACACCTCCACATGGCAACACCTTGCACCCCTCTGCTGGCACCACATGACAAGGTCAGACAGCAAATTCTGCCGGTGACTTGGGGTGCCTTGCTCCCCCAGTCCACAGGCTGCAGGTGAGTTGGGACACACCTTCCCCTTTGCTGCCATTAACCAAGAATTACATTTTAAGGTCAGCCTTAATTCAAAGCAGATAGAACCAATTTTCTTTTACAAGCACATTATGTTCAAAGCTTCCAATGCATCTGCATAAAAAGCCCATGGAAACAACCTGATACTGATTTAGCAACTGTTTTGATGCAACATCATCCAAAATAATAAAAGTCTGTTAAAGGTCTTACCATTCAGTCCCCACATACCTTCTCCCTAATGACACATTTAAAATGCGGCTGTGCAATAATTAAAGGGAGGCTTCATTAGTTACCATATCAAAAACATGAACAATGACAAAATAAGCAGGGGATTTAGAGCTCTGGAAAGAATCTGGTCCTGTTTCTGCCATCAAGAGTTAAATTAAGGAAGGCAGTGATTGTGTTAGCTGTAATTTAAACATGCTGAGCACTGGAGTTATGTGCAGGAGTGCAGCTTGTTAAGATGAAAAACAATGGAAAGACATGTTTTGCATTCAGATCAGTGAAAACACTACCGCAGTAATATAAATGCACAAACACCTGAATAATGTTAATCTTAAAAAAAAAACACAAACACCTGAAAAAAATTAAAATTAAAAAAAAAAAAAAAAAAAAAGGAAGACTTGTTTAAGAAACACTTTTTATTTCCCTAAGATTAAGAGATTAAGGACCTCTGCCAGTTCTCACTGGAGTCAGTGGAAGCTTTGTCATAGCAGAACTGGACCCTGGAAGGAGATTGTCCTGTTGGCAAATGCCAGTTTCCTAACTTTGTGGCTATAGCTGGATTAGCTTTTATTGCAGAGCATTGCTTGGGTGTGATGTCAAAGTAAGCAAAGCAACCTTCTTTTGCCCATTGCTACAAGAATCCTTTAAGCCTGGCAGTTTAAATTCCTTGCCCTGTGAGGTGCATAACCTTTTCCTCTCTGTACTACAACTTTGGCTCTATTTATTTAAGTATGTGTAGAAAGGAAAAAGGAAAGCAAAGATAAAATCTGGGCACAGTCTCTGTAACAAACAGCTCCTGGGCTTTCCTATGTGAATGACCTGCTTCCCTGCTACATTTACTAAATTGTCCATAAAAGGAGAGTGGAGGAATGCATTAAATGCTATGCAAAATATCACTCAACATCCTCGTGTATGAGATCACACAGCAGACATCTCCATTTTAAATATCTTGTCACTTATTCTGAGGGGGTTTAATGTTTTCAAAACCAAGAAGTAGAAGCAAAGATCTCCTGGAGAGAATGCATAGTGGCAGCAGCTCCTCTTTTCTAGCGCTGGAAGGCTAGATCAAAAATCTCAGTTTCCCAAGCAACTGCAGTATGGCTGAGAAGGAATGAGACACATAGAGAAAAAAAAACAACAAAAAACAAAAAACCCCAAGCATCCTAGGCAATAGTATTCACTGTTTTGAGTGGAGAAGCCTTCTAAGGCAAGAAGAGTTTTAACAACCTGCTTTTGCAGGAATCAAGGCCCCCATGATGTGGCTCAAGTCATTATAGCTGTTATTCCTTTCCATATGACAAATGCATTTCTTTTCTCTCTACATGAAATGGACCTAGGAAACACCAAATCAGTGTTGAATGTTCCTACCCGAGATGCTCACAAGGAAGACAAGATATGAACTAATGATGAGTAAAAAATTCCTGTGAGTTAAATTAAAAATAAATTGTCCCCTGAAAACAAACAGCAAGACAGACTGAGATACCTCCTGCTCACAGTAAACAGCACATGGACTCAGGACAAGGGAATCCTATCATCCCATCCCTCCCATCCCTCAGTGGAAGGATGTTCAGCAGGAACCAGTCCCAGGCCACTGGGGACAACTGACAGGGTATTCTTAGCACTGAATCTCAGAAGAATCAGTTGTTGTGCAGCTCTGCTCAGACACGTGGGGTTATGTCACCATAATAAAAATATAAACAAAGGGGGGAAAAAAGAAAAGACAAAATGAAAACCAAAAACAAGCCCTGCAGAAGCTGTCATGTGTGAACTCTGCCAAGACCAATTTCTGCATTGTCCTTGAGTTGGTGTCAATTTGTTTTTTCCAAGACAGAAGCCCCAGCCTTTCATATCAGTAACTATGAAAATACATTTTCAGGCCACCTTGCCTAGAACCCCCCCATTGCAGCTGTTGGATAACCATCTGTCTTGTAAGTGGCTATTGTTACTGTGATCTGTTCCTTTCATACCATTATCTTCCTGAAAAGCCTTTTCTGAAAGTAGTCCATTAGAGCAGAGAAAGAAAAACCTCGGTGCATGGCCACGCAGCAGAATCAATGGCTCCCTTTGATCTGCAAGCTCAGTCAGTACTACAAATTTAAGAAACAACAAGGTTTTGCTTTGCTAAGCAAAGCCTGTTAATTTGGCTCATCTGCACTCATAGCATCTTACTGAAAATGCCATCTGTATCAGATGTTTTAAGACTTTGGTGCAATATTCGCTTAGCTTAGATAAATAATTTAGTAAGATTCATTAAAAAATAATCAGTGAATTAATCTTCATAGTGTACATCTATGCACGTAATTTTTAAAATTCAGTCCTCTACTACCCTGAATGGCAGTGAGGATATTCACAGTGGATGAAGAAAATGCTGGTTATTGATGGAATAAGACTGAACATAGTTTTTTCTTATTCTAGTCATGGAATTTCCTCTGAAATATACTAAGAATGTCTGAGTCCTATTACTGGCAAGAGCAAAATGCATATGTACTACATGGAAAATAAGACCTTTTATGTCTGTTGCAGGCCACACATTTAGAACAGGAAACTTAGCTCCTATCATGACAAAACAAGTCCACAAAAACATAATTTCATGCTACTGAAAGGAATTCTCTTGTGCTGATATAAAGGACAGGAGTGTATACCACTGAAATCACTGTAGATAGCTATAAAATACTATGCAATATATAGAAAAACTCTAAGAACATACAAAATTTACCAATAGGGACCTGAAAGTGCAAAGAGTACACGTAACTAAATACCAAGTCCTGATCTATAAAATCCTTTATGAACAACATACAGCTGATAATTACAAAGCATCATTCAGACCACCAAATAACAAATGAAACAAATAAAGAAAAATACACTTTAAGGAAATCAAAACAATGACACCATTGGGAATGTTGTCTTTGGGACTCAGAACAACATTTCTACCTCTATATCTACCAAAGCCAAGGAAAATATATGCTTGAATGGGATAATATAAATAAGAATGCAGGCTACTACAAAATGCCTCAGGACTATTACCTCTTTATGTCTCAGCCTTAAATCCAGCAAGCCATTAACTGTTTGTTCTTAGGCATCTCACAGTATTTTACAGGGATCTTTCAGGAATTATATATAGGCCTAAAGAAAGCCTTTGAACGTCCTTTCAATAATTGTTTCAGGCATTGTGTGGAGTTATACAAATATATTTGTATGAAAATTGAAAGCCCAAGTAAATATTAGATCTTCTATTACCTTTCAAAATAAAAAAACACAGGTGGCTTAAAGACAAAAGTGAATTTTAGAAGTACAAAGTTGATTTGAACATTGAATTGTATCTTTACTCTTACACAACCATTACCCTGAATCAACGTCAGCATGTCGCAAAGATTCAAAATACTGACGGCCTACCACCAGCTACTTTCCCATTTTCCTTTTAAGGATATGATTGTCCTTAAAATATATACATAGCAAGCAGCCAAACAAACCAGCAAGAGATTTGCAAAACGTACTTAGAGTGGGTATGTGACAGAAAGCTCGAGGAGCACCTGGCCTGGGCAGCTGCCCTCCCACCCACGCTCCACGCCAGCCCAGGGCTCCTCGCTCCAGGGGTTAGCACCGAGGAGGAGGCTGCCCGCCACCACGCACAGGATGGAGGAAGAAACATGGCAGAAAACAAAGGAGAGAGAGAAGAATGCAGGGAAGCCAAAGCATTTTAATGACGATTTAACGATCATTTTGATGATTCGTGTTAGTGGCTACGTGAGAGAGAGTTAGTCTAGTGTCACACTATTGGTTTCTCGGTACAGACATGCCACAATGCAAACAAAACATATATGATGAATAATTTGACACACACAAGTCCTGTAGAGACGGCAGTCGGTATCTCCTAGTGGGTTTAATGATGCACCACTCCTACTACCTGTACTCAGTGCTTCCAGTTTTTATGGTACTACCACCACATCCTCCCTCCCTCTCAACTTCCAGTACCCTGTAGAATCTCTCAGCACAATTTGTCCTTAGAACAAAATGGGGAATTATGATTTTTCTGCAGAGTTGTCATGCAAGGAAAGATGCATCCCTTACAGTCAAACATAACCGAAAGAACCGGAAAAGGAATGTCACGTTTAGGGCTGAGGAGCAGGGTAATATTCCGTGTTCTGTACATACATCCCTTTGAGGGTGTTTCAGCTTTGACCTTCTAAAGCGCACAAGTGGAGTCAGACCAAACGCAAATCCCTTTCTCAAGCGAAGGAAACCATCGCCAGCGTGTTTGGGGGCGGGTGTGGAGCGCAGCCCCCCGGCTGCGCGTGGGAGCGCTCGCGGGAGCGTGGCTGTGCGCGGGGAGCGCCTCGGCCCTGCCGGGAGCCGTGCGCTCGCTGCACGTGCATACGTACAACACGTCCGTGTGAGTGGGCACACGGGGAACCACACACCTACACGTCAGGAAGAAAACACAAAATAATCCTCTTTGAAGTGTATTAAGGTTCTTGAACCACGAAAACAGGGGCTGGTCAGGGAAACTAACACTTTCACTGGGATGCCGCAACTCGGTATTAAATTCTGCAGCAATTTCGAAACTGGATGTCAATTTCACCTTCGTGACTTTAAGGTCATTTCCCCAGTGAACCACGAATCATGCATATACATATATACAATTCTTATTATGGTATTTCCTCGCTTTTTATGGTTTGCCTACAACCTTAATATCCTTCAAATGTATATTCTGTATATTTATTTTCCTTTTTTTTTTTCCTTTTGATTTAAGAGACAATAAAACCAACTGCTATGTAAGATCAGACCCATTAGTTTCAATGATGTGAATTTAGGATTCTCTGCATAATATAGACAGGTATATTTTTAAAATGTATATTATTTTTGAGATACACTGGAGCATATATTTTTATATTAACTGTGGTCTGATGATTAAATATTTATATCAAAATATTTTGTAAATACATAACATTTACCTTTAGATTTCAGTGACTTTTAGAGCTTTTTCAGTGTATCATAAAAATATGTCCTCAGGCACATTAAAACCCTATTATATTTCTTTGAAATGTTGCCAATGCCCATGTACAGTAGCCACTATTTAAAAATGTCATGGCCATTAATACATTTCTTCTAAGATCCAAGCTCATCAGACCATTCTATGTACCATTAACTTACCATAATTTTTTCTCTCTTAAAGTAAAATTTTTCTGACATTATTGAGAATGAAAATAAAAAGCAACAAGAACCCAAACTTTCTTTAAATAGTCAAAAAACTAATTTTATATATTTTAAAAAATAATACTTAAAAAACACATTTCTTTGCTGGGTTCCTTCTCGGTAAGGTTTAAGCCCAGAGCAACTTTGTCTAAACCCCTGAAAATAGAGGTTTGCAGTGGCAGTGCTGTCAGAACATCAGCTCTGAGCCATGGAATGTGCCACTGGAATAAAATCAGCACTTCAGACTTACTTATCTGGGAATGCATGAGCCCATACAAACCAGAGTTTTTCTCTAATTTAAGGTACTTACACAAAGTTCTATCCTTTTAGAACTGTAAAATTATCTACCTATAAAAACTAACTCTTGCTTAAACTCTAGATAATAAGGACAGGTGATTTTTTTTTTTTTATAAAAAATCTGCTAAAACACATTTATATTTACACATGGTGAGCAAGTTATTTTATAAATGTGGACAGTGTGTATATATTGGCATTTAGTAAAATGTTTCCCTGAACCTGATTGTATGCATTATCGGACAAATATTGATGTAAACATCTGAACCTACGTCAGGTGTCTCTGTTACCCATTTACATTATACCAGATCAAAACCAACCAGACAGACAGACAAACGAAAATATGTTTTCCTGTTAGACGAGTCCACCTAACTCCTTAGTTTTATCTCCTGCACACAAGTCAATCAAGTCTGCTGCTGAGCAGTGTTCTCGTTCCTACAGCAGGTAAAATACCTGTTAGGTGGGTTGTTTCCTGCTTGGCATTTTTTCCAGCATCTTGTGGAGCAAGCATCATTTCCAGAGCCAGCCAGTAACCCAGCCTCTACTCCTCCCCGAGAAATGATTGAAAGATAAGTGTATTGGAGAACCTCTCATGTCGCTCCTTTTGTAACTCTGTTCCCTTGAAGAACTCATGACACTGCTTTGCATGAGGAAGGATGGTCATAATCCAAGTCCTGCTTCCAGAAAGGCATGTAAAAATGAACCTCCCCAGCGTTTAGTGTTGCAGAAAAAAAGATACAAATGTAAAAAAAAGTGCTCAAAAAGAAGTTGACTTTTTGTATTCAGCCATACAGTCTAGTAAGAAGAGACTCAGAAGTGCAGGCCCACAGAGTAGAGTGAAGGAAGCCTTTTAGGTGGCTTTCTTCAGGTGATGCAAAACTAATTCATATCTGTGGTCTCCTACGCGGACTTTCCCACATGGACTTCGTTCTCTGTCTTTGTCTACACCTCTTCCCCAACTACTTTTTGGCACTGTCCTGGTACGTGGCAGTTTTCACCGTCGTCCCTGCTACGCCCCTGTTGCTGACCCGGCGTACCAGGACTTTGGAGACGGGGATTTTTGTTCTGTGCATCTCACTTTTGGCCAGGTGATGGTGTGCGACGTGATGGCTGTTACTGGCATCTGCTCCGTGGCTGGCGGGATGCGAGGAAAGGTGTTTAATGCTGATGGGTATCTTGGAGTCCTTCGCTGCGCTTGAGGGTGTTTTCAGTGAGCTCACGGTCGTTATTGGAGACACAGGCTTGGAGCGCGGCACACTGGGGACTCCCTCGTTTGTAGGCCCCGCTGGTGGGTTCTCATCTGGCTCAGCATAAAGGTCATAGAGAGCATCCCCACTGTAGCTATCCCTGGGAAGGGTTTCCTTCTGGATGCTTGTGGAACTATCGTCCTCGGGACCAGGGGTGGTGGAATCCCAGTAGCCCTCATCGCTGTTTGGGACACCCTCGTGCTGCTCCTTTTCCCTGCTCTTCTGCTCCTCTTTGTGGTTCAGGTGAATGGCAATCTGGTGGAGGCCACCACGTTTCACCACCACCCTATTCTGGGCCCCCTCGGTACCTCGGGTTTCCTTCAACCCCTCGGGCTTCTTTGTCCCTCCTCCGCTTCCTCCTCCTTGTGTCTGAGTCTCGTCTGTCTGTGACAGCATATCCCAGAACTCCTGCAGGCAGGTGTCATCCACCTGGTCGGGGCTGGCCATCTCCTCCCCTCCTCCCTGGTAGGCCACCATGGTGGGGTGCTTCTTGGTGGCACCCAGCTTGCTGGGCCCGGGGGTGCTCTTCTCGCAGACGCCACTCCCGCCGCCCACATCCTCCTCATGGTCCGCAATAATATCTCCGCAGCCTGTAAGAGAGTCAAAGCTTTTCAGTGAAGTCACGTCAGCAAACATCAAACAAATACGATCAATCGATTGCTCTGAGGGTGGATCAACAGAGGAAGGGTCAGGGGCGGCTGCCGTCTCTTGACCGCTATCACAGTGAGGTTCAACAGGGGGGATAGTCGTTATTGGAATGTCACCTGTTATCGCCGCATCCTTCGCAGTCCCAACCTCTCCGGCGGCCGGCTCCGGTCGCTCGCGGCTGAGCTCCTCGGGTGGCCGCACGGCGGCGGGCGGCTCCTCCCGGGGCGGGGGGCTGCTGGCCCGCGGCTCCGCGCCGCCCGCTTCGGGCTCCTCGGCCGCGGCGGGCGCCTCGCCGCCGCTCTTCTCCCGCGGCGCCTCCGGCCCGGCGTCTCCCGCGCCGCTCGGGCTTTCAGACAAAGGTTTCGGCGTCTCCTCCTTGATGCACTCCAGGCTGGCGGTCAGGGACCCC
>WAAG01068965.1:3992-16628 GCA_013390105.1 Tichodroma muraria | reverse complement strand
TATTGAAAAAAACAGCAGTCACTATAACTACGTAAAAGCTGAATAGCTGAGTACAAATTTTAAGGACTTTCTTTGTACAATTCCATCTTTTCTGTTTATTATATGCAACTTTTAAAAAAATCATAATAAGAAGAAAAAATGAATTTTGATCCCTTCTCTGCTGTGGAGTTAATGTTTCTATAAGCAAAGCCAAGTGAAGGAATCATCTAGCTGAAGCAGTCTTTTACACCTGTAAAACAAGTTTCATTTTTTAAAAATCACTCAACAGAAAGAAGGAATACTTTAAATGATTGTGATGAAGGAAATAGAAGTATTGAAAGATCTCTATAAAGTTCCACTTGAGATGCTTAGTGTAATAAAAAGCATCTTAGATCAACTCTCAGCTAGTAAAGCAACCTGGACGCATTTAAATCTCAATTATGACTGTATCACAGTATTTCTAGTCAGATCTCTCAGGAAATTGCTCTTTTCTTCAATATGTTAGCCCTTTTGAGTGATTCTGTGTGACCTATTCACAGGCAAAACACCATATGTGTAACTCTTTCAAGATAACAGAAAGTGGTAATTGTGCCTCTGCCTTGTACCTTCGCCCTCCTCCCTCCCCATGAAGATCAGCCCCAGGGGCACTATCTTGGAGAACTTAGGGTGATTACATGGTTGGACATCTACACAATTCACTGAAGCTTACCTGTGATGGGGTTGTCACATTGATTTCTGGGACAAAGTTGTCTTCAAATAAGTTAATGATGTTCTCCTGTTGCAAATCCTTCGTGGGTGTGAGTTTAGGTAGTGGTGGGACTGGTGGACCTTTCCTCAGCTAGGCAGACAGCAAAAATATCACAGACTAGTTCAGGGATGAAAGAAAATCTTTAAGCTAGGCCTAAACAAATTGTCTAAGGTTTTTACTTGGGCTATTTCACCCTAAATAAGCCATGGGAATAAGCCATGTTGAAGGAACTGTTTAGCTGTTCACCACAAAATGCTTTGAAATAAACATTATGGGAAGAGCAAAACAACCCTACTTTCAAAGTCATTAAAACTCAAGGTTTCAAATTTGATACAAAAGCAACTCCTGGCTGTTTTTTTTTCTGCTGTGACAGGCACATAGTGCAAGACACTAGCTCTCCTATGCAGCCCATAGCTGGAAGGGTGATACTGCACAGAAACAATGACTCTGCAGCTTTTTGGCTTCTTGAGTTCATTTGTGTTTACCTTTGGGATTTTGTCCCTGCCCACCTGTTGCTAGCCTTAGAGTGTACTTAATGCTAAGACCATATAAACTCTGGGAACTATAGCACTTTAAAGGTGCTTAATTTACTATATTCCTCCTGTTCTCCAGAGATTCACATAACTATGACAAACAAATTGCTTGGAATAATACCAAATAGTACTGGATAATTTTAAAATATATCAAAAACCCAAGAAAACAAATCCACAAAAAAATCCTCAGGTGGTACAGCGACATAACACCATTGGCACCAATGAGGCTGAGTCCTACCAGGTGAATACTCAGGCAGTAAGTTGTCACATTTTGGGAGACCAGAGAAAATAAACATGGTGACTAGATACAAAATTTATTTTCTTCTGATATGCAGAGAGCATATAAACAGCAATCAGCACAGAAGCTACCCAATTCCAAAACCATCCACATCAACACAAGTCTTTGATATGCACATGAAATATAATATACAACTCATACTACAGATGGAACTGAAGAATGAAACCAATTCTTATTTTACCAATACTAGTGAGAATAGAAATTACTCCATTGATTACAACAGTGTCAAACTTCCCAATCAGTGTTTAAAACAACCAATAAGACTTTAATTAGCAGCAATTAGCAGAGCAGTATTTCAGCTAGCTTTATTTTTCATTATTTTAGAGATTGGCCAGACCAGTGATACTCACTGGCTAATTTTTCCCAGGATAAGCATAAATTTGAAGATGAATGAAGAGCAGAAATATATCATGTACAAAAAATTCACAAGGAGGTTTTAGAAATAGGCTTTTCAAACTATCACTGCTGGTACATGGAGCCTTAGAGACAATGCAACATTTTAAGAAGTGTTTTGCTTTGTCACCAATTCACCAGGCACCTAAAATTTTCTTATTCCCCTAACATAAAAACCATTTCCATGTTGCGACACAGAGATGAACAACTGATGAACAGAACAGATTGCAACAGACCAGCGGCCTCCTTGCCATTACTCAGTCACAGCCTACATGAAAAATCCACCACATACATCATCTCAGCTATCTTTCAGTGCACAACAGATGATGTCCCTCTGCTAGGTATCTCCTTACCTGTGTGGGTGACTTAGGTCGGGCTGGTGCTGGAGACGCTGGTGCCAGCATATGATTGGGACTAGCAGTAGGGCTAGGTAGGGGAGAGACCTCCTCTGGTGGTGACGGTGTTTTTGCAAAGCGGAGTGGACCTGAATCACTAGACAGAAGCAAAGGAATGGCAAGGACATATATATCTTGCTGAGTTATTACCTTGAAAATCTGATGCAACAGTTGAACTGCATCCTGATGTAACGTCAGTGACCACAAAAGAGAGTACACACGGGAGATGAACTATGCCATTATATAGTGACTAAAACTAAATTAAATTAAAGACAATTAAAATTCAGCGTCAAAGGAAGTGGAAGTTTTGATTTTGAATGATCTTGATTTTTGAAACATTTGTTTACCTGATCATTGTAACTTGAAGAAAACAGAGTACCTGCATTTTTTCAGATTCTGTACTTGAAATACCATTTCATTTAAAAATTTATAACTATTATAAAATGTGAAATGTCTTCATTTCACACGCTTATTGGAACAAAAGACTCTAAAGATAAAAAAACCCACAGGAAGGCATAGCAACAAATAATGCAAGTAATTTTAAAAGCTCAGCAACATCAGAAAGGTTTCAATAAAACAAAACACAACCAAGATTATTATAAAGATATCACTATATAGGACAAATCACAACAATTATAAACAAGCAGCAGTCTAGTGACTTCAACAGAGCTCTGCTGATACTAAGAAAAGATCTGATGAAGTTGTAGAAAGCATCTGCCCTTCTCATGAAAGGAGCTGGTGCAAACAGAGAAAATATTCAGCTACCTAGATACGCTGAAAGCTTACACTGAGGGAGGCTATGAACTACGGTACTCAACAACCACAGTATTCAGTAAGAGCAACTCCTACACACCCTCAGGGAGAGCAGAAGCACTACCTGGATTGAGATCACAGCATAAACATGATCCTAATGCTAACACAAGAAAAACTGTTCTTTGGAAGGACAAACTTAGGTGACACTCACCACCTCTTTCTGTGGAAATATTAAAAGAGAAAAAATAAGCAGTCATTAAGAGATTTATGTTCCAGCTACAATATTTGCCTTCAGGATAGAGTATTCAGTAGCATACAAGTTTTTAAGATGTTTCTTTTTACGCAGTTCTTGGAAAGGAAGATTAGATACTGTACTTGTCTAGTATCAACTTCTCACACATCTAAAATGGAAAGCTGTTTTATCTCATGAAGACCGACTTGTGAGTCTTTTAGAGTATCATCACTAATAAGGAAAGTCAAAATCAATCCAGATTTTCACACAAGGCTCTGCAAACAGTACAACAAAAGACAGCAACAAAGTTACAGAAAAAATGGATTTTTAGAAAGTTTTTTGAAGTAAGTTCACACTGCATTAAATGACATCTAGCAATTTGCAGCAAAAATAATTTTGCTTTTTTCTCTCAGCGATGGAATGAATAATTCAGTGGGAACAAGCATGTAAATTTTGGACATGGTCTAAAAGACACAGGTGGATAAAATACCTGTTGTTTACAAAAAGGTCTTGAAATCTTCCAAAACTGCATTATTTTACATCACATGAAAGTGTTTTATAAATCCTTTATGGAAACAGAGTCCAGTTTGCGACTCCATCCTAAATGGGCCAAAGTTAACAGCTCTGAGGGCAATATGTAATATATGAGCATGGATTTTCACCGAAATAATCTAAAATACAAGTTCTAGTGATGTGCTTATAAAGTAGTTCAGAATTTTGCATTACATCATTAGTTTCAGTAATTCGTTCTTTGTTATTTGTTCTTCCAACTTGAGATTAAAACAAATGTCAGAATATCTGCCATAATTTGGAGGTAGATGTTATGTTGTTTGGTCAGTCTTAATTACTGCTAATCTACCTCTATCTTGAGGGGAAATTAGCAGTAGCTATGTGAGGAACCAATTTAATTTTTATTTAGACCTCAACATTATCCGGCTTTTGTGTCATAAACCGATTTTCTGACACTAGGTGGAAAATCTCCACACGGGCTGAGCCCTAGCACGGGGCACGTGCAGGAGGTGGCTAGCACACACGAGGGGCTGTAGACCGCTGACATTACAGTCCCCAAGCAAGCAACCCCTTTAGAAAACGGGACACTTCGCATGGCAATCAGGGCAGACAAAACTTCCACCGCTCCGCTGCAAGAGACTCCCTCCGCTGGCGGGGAAACCCCTGCTGCCCCGGAGAAAGTCCCCAGACTCGGTCGTCCTCAAAAGAGCGGACTATGGGAGGAGCCCGAGCACTTCAAAAGCATTTCACCACGGCTCAAGCGCTTCCCGCCGTCTCCGTTTCTTAGCTGGGGCTTGTCTGAAGGTCTGGCTCGGTCGGTCGCCTGCTCGCCTGCTCCCTGCGGTCTTGCTTCTTCCCTGACTGTCTCCCCTGTCCGCACTTGTTCCATCTACTCTGCTTCGCTGCTTTCCCGCAGCACCCTGCCCGCCGATCCGTCCGAGCGCCCGCTCCCCGCGCTGCCCGGCGCGCCTCGACGCGGGAGCGCGCTGGCGGCGCCCATCGGAGCCGCGCTCTCGCGAGAGCTCTGCGCCCCTCCCGGCAGGGAACGCATGCGCCACCGGCCGAGGGATGCCCACGCTGCACCCCGGGAGTCTGGTGGTAACATTCTGACCCTGGCCTCCTTTCTCTCCCTCCGTTCTTTCTTTTCCCTTCTCTGCTTAACTTTCTGTCCCTCTCCAGTAGGGATATATATCCTTCTTTATCAATAACTAGTCCTCAGGTATAATATTTGCCTTGTTTGTGCTTGATTTTGTCCAAGAAATCCATTAAAAATAATCCCATGCAGTTCCCTTAGAGTGGGATGCAAAAAGCTATAACATTGTTCGGATTGCTTCTGACTAGCTGGGATTAAATGGAAATTCAGGCTTTATAGATTAACTCTAAATATCACTGTGTTTATAA
This sequence comes from Tichodroma muraria, assembly GCA_013390105.1. NCBI lineage: Eukaryota > Metazoa > Chordata > Aves > Passeriformes > Sittidae > Tichodroma > Tichodroma muraria. Next base: position 11,386 of record WAAG01068965.1, on the reverse strand, counting down.
GTCTCACTGTTTTGCATTTCAACCTTTTCTGCACATCAGTATTAGAAATACAATTGTGGCAGAAAGGCTACATTTGTTGAAAGCAAAAAATCAGAAATACTGTACTGGCATCCACTGACCTTAAGAAAGCACCATCTGATTTTAAACTCCTTTTGGTTTTGTGCTTTAAAATTTTGCTTGAAAGTCTTTAAAAAGATAGTATTTTGTGACATTCTCTTTATTTCAGCTTTTCCGCTTTCATGATGCACCCTCAGATTTTTACTTTTCCCCATAAGTAGAAGAGATAAAAGCTGACGTTCAAAGGTTGGGATTCTCAGCTAATGATAGCAGCTAAAAACATATCTCACTATTTCAAGGCTTTAAACAAATTATGAGAGTTAGCAACATTGCTGTAAACTAAGCATCTAAGAATAAATGAGCTATACACTTGGTGCAAATTGATGTAACAGTCTACAATGAACTTGGCTAAATTGAAAGAGCCCTTTTTTTTTTGTTGTTGTTGTTGTTTTTGTTTTTGAAAGGACTTTCTAGAGAAATAGTCAGTGAAGAATGAGGCCTTGCATCTTTACTCCTGTTGAGAACTTCATCCCAGATACCTTTATCTACTATCCTGAATAATGCTTTTTACCATGTTGTGCAGCAACCAGTACACATGGTGTAGGTGATTAATACATATGCTGAAACCCACAAAGCCTGCGGCAATGCAATTCATTAAAAAGGCAGTAAATTCACCTTGGTGCCCCTTGAATGGTGAAGGCCTTGTCTGCATGCTGATCCCCCAGCTTTGTCATCACTTCGTATAGTTTGTGACATAACTGTGAAAACAAAACAGTTGCCTGAGTTTATGTGAACAACTATAGTCATGATTAAAAACACAGGTGATAAATCTGGTCTGATAAATGATAACTTGGTAACTTTATGTTACAGTATAAAACTTTCCAAAAATTCTCAGTGCCATGTATAGCAAAAGCCTAAACAGAAACCCATCAAAATCCATAGAATCAAAGATAATAGCAATTCTTCAAAAACATGAGCTGTTTTTTAGAGAACAGGTTCATAAGTGTGACTGACTGCTATGTGATCTCTGATGAAGGAGGTCAGCTGGAGTTTAAAAAAACATGGGCAGCCAAGAAGATCCATGTTTTCCCCTGAAAAATCTAATCCAAATTTTCACAGAGCTTCAGTAAAGTGAGTTTTCAAAAAAATTTTGGTTCCAATTTGAAGGTTGCTATAGATAATATGCTGCTGTTTAGCCAGGTGTATTCGAAAGATCCTCAGTGAAACAGTTTGATTTGCCTAAGTCACAGATAAAATATTTCATTGCTGACGATGCATGTAGCAGACTTGAAGGGAATGTTTGACATGTTTTTCTTGTATTGATTAAAGCAAAGAGGTGCTTAGCAATTGGACACAACAAAAATACTGAAGGCAACAGTATATTATCAAAATAGAAAGTGAATTTAGTGCTACAACTGATAATGCGCTGCAATCCAAATTTGTAGGGGCTACTCCTTCCTTAAGGAGAGAACAAATATGGCAAGTAGAAATGAATATGATGATTATACCACAAATCTGGATCTATGGCAAATTCTTATGTGTATCTCTGCTAGATTTTTATTATAAGACATTTTTTAGCTGTCATGCATATCATAATCCATTATACATGAGATAGTCAGTTTTACTCACTAAAGCTATTTCCTTGTGAAACTTGGCTTCAAGGCTGGATACATTTTTGAAGGTGTTCACATAGAAGCCAATTCGTCTACGAAGGATGGCACAAAGAAATAAAAAAGAGAATAAAAGATATGTGTGGGAGGGCCACAAAGGCAGATTAATTAACTCTTTTCTGGATTACAAGCAACATTCTTGACTATTACTCTCAGCAAATCAAATGATGAAATGTCAGAATTTCAGCCTAGTTTGTTCATGATTATTTCTGTTAGTGCTAAGATACATATTTCACACTGTCCAGTCAACCAAGCTGAGACTACTTTACATCAGATCTCTTCAGCTTTTTTTAAAGAAGAGTGGAAAAGGATGGTCACAAGTACAGCACAAGCACAGGGAAGGCAAGATGCTCTGGACATCCATCTCCCACCAGACAGCAACCATTCCTTGAAAGGAGAAAGGTACCATTCTGTCTGTGAGCCCCTGTGCCCAAATCTAATCACAGTATCAAGGTGATGCAGTTGTGTCTGGGGTCAGCTTTAATATATACAGCTCAGTACAGCCCAGGCATGGGTGTCCCAAGCTCAGCTCTGAAATACATGCACATGTATATAAGAGAAAAGAATTTAATATTGACTAGATATCTCTGTGCATGTAGTCAAGAATCTGCTTATTTGGGGTGAATGATTACATACTTCTCCATTTCAAAAGTAGAAGTTATTTTCTTAGGTTTTGTTTTATTCTTTTTCCTATTTAAAACTTTCATGTATAATTTCTACCAACTTTTTTTAACAATAATTATTTTTGGAATAAGAATACGCCTGCAAAATGTCAACTCAGTAGGTAACTTTTTTTCTGAAGAACTGTGATAACTAAAATAAAGGACTCCAAAAGCAATTGGTTTCTAAATTACGTGTACTGCTCAAATTAAATTCAGCCTTTCCCTGAGACTAGCTACTGCTTTTTTATACAAAATTTACTGAAGTAAAAGGGCCCTTACTCTAAGTCATTTTTATGCAGTTTTACTTTTAGTAGGCCCATAAAACAAGTGTCTTGAAGTGCTAAGAAGATTTACACTGAAATGGGCAGAAACACAGAGGAAAATCCGCTATTGGTCTGAAATTTAACAGGATTTAATTTAGAAGGCAGAGAAGACAAAGGATACTTCACATTTCCACTCCAGACTGTCAGTTGTTAAAGAATATAAGAGACTAATGAGATGCTTATTTTTCTACTGCTTTTGTTCTCCCATTCATATTGTCTGTATTTTCTGTACAAACACAATTCATGATTAAACGACTGAATGACCTATGCCATCAAATCATTTAACATCACAACATAATCAGTGCAAAACTATAAAATGTGTCTTCTGGTGTAGTTATAATAAAAATTGACCTATAAGTAGACCCAAATTACCACAGACTACGCTGTGCTCTAGCATAATTATTTACTCACAAAATGGAAACCTTTTTGCCCCTCAGAATGAAGATATGGTAATGAATCTTAAGTGCCAACATACATTGAAAGTAATAAGCATAAATAGACTTACAGTACATATATTTTTGGAGCACTTGCGTATATTTTCCCTTTTATTATTTCAAAAAGGTAATGGGTGGAATCTTCAAGAACCCAGCAATCCATTTTCTATCAGCTCATTAAAATCCCCTTATTTCCTTTCCTTACTCCCCATTTAAGGCCTTGCATATAATATCTCTCTTGGCTTACCGTGACCACAGAGATGGCAACTCCTCTTGCAAGTCAGTGTTAAACTCTTCAAACACTTTCTGTGCTTTTTGAAATTCTTCTTCTGCCTAAACCAAAATGAAATAGGTGACTTCTAAAATCACTATGACATAACAAAACCAAAATTATTTTTGTGTGGTTTTCTTGGTTGGGCTTTTACAATTTTTATTAACAAAGGATGTTACTCAGTTCCACACCATGGAGGCTGATACAGGATTTGCTGTCCCCTCAGTCTCATCAAGAGAGCAAGTTAGGTCTCAAACAGGACTCTTTTGTGAAAGAGGCTGAGTATGCCTACCACATGAACCAAAGTACTCAATACACATTTGTGCTTAGAGATACCATTATTTCTAAGAGAGCAAAAGAAAGAGAAATTTTGTGCTCCATCTCTGTACAGAAATAATGCCACCCAATCTCCCCAAGTCTTCTTCCAACATATTTTTGATTGTGCTACCTTGGTGATTCTGCCCTCATCTTTTCTTTTTGAGCTCTGCAGGGCTTCTAGATGATGCCTTGCACTGTCGTAGTCCACTAGCTTTCTGCTTCGTTTTGCAATGCGAGTCTGTACAGGGGTAGAAATGAAAGTAAATATGAGAAGCAGTTTTAAAAAAAGCATTTTACTTATGTTGTCAGTTTCGTTTTTGACATATTTTTATTCTCCCTTCTCTGTTGTTCATATGTGAATTATATCATGCAGGAGGAACATGGACACGGTAAAAAAGACAAACTGATCACATTTTTTTAAATAAGGAATCAATTTACAGATAGTTTGGAAAGGGTTTTCATGGGCGTAGGCCTTAGAGTTGAGGTATCAGTGTTATGTAAGACTAGTCACATTCTCTAGAATCAGTGAACCTGTTAAACTCATGGTAACACTATCTCTTCCCCTTAAAAATAGTGTGAAACTTCAGCAATTAATGCATTTTTTCTAGAGTTGGAAAAATGCTAAAATATACTTCTCCATATAGTTGTTCTAGCAGATATCTAAAATACTGGAGTTCAAGATATAAATATAAATGCAGATATAGATACACTTTGATATATCCATAAAGCCATATATTATATGTATAATTGACATGCTGAGAGGGCATAAGCACAGTTTGATTTAAAAGCGAGTTTAGGACTGTATATCACTAATGTTGGCGTTTTTAGATTATTTTTTCTTTAGTCCTTGATGTAAATTACAAAGGGTATGACTGTGTGTTACCTACTCAGTAATAAACCATCACCAAAAAAAATCCCTTTATGCCCATATAGTAATATTCAAATATAAAAGTATCTACCTCTCACCTATAGTGCTTCTTTATCCTCACGTATTTCACATTTAGCAGTCATCTCTCTGGACTGTGCACCAGATGGGCATTTGGCAGAGACTAGAATCTGTATAACATTCTCTCATGATGTGTATTACAAAATCTTTTTATAACTAATTAAAAGACAGGACCCATGGCTTTGATAAAAGAAAGATACTCACAGGTGCACCTAGCCAATAACAGAAAGCTTGCTTTCCATGTAATTTGTCTGGCATTTTAACAGCTGAAGAGCTTAATGTGTTCTTATCAAAGTTAAAGAAACAGGAACAGAAAAAAGCATAAAACCTTCCTCTACAAAGGCTAATTTACTTCTAAGTACTACTGCATGAAAAATACTTTTGTTCACTTGGAAAATCAGCCCTGCCTAATGTCAGGAATTTACTTACAGAAAAATATCTTGTACATTACAGGAATGCATGACTTCCACCTCCCACCTTTTTTCATTTTTTTGCTTGTAATCTCATTTTAAATTTATTTTGCAACTCAACAGAACTTTAAAACTTGTCCTTTAGAGAAAATCATTACTCTACTTTGATATCAGGAAATTGTCCTAGATATGTATCCAGCGTTAACAATGACCCATCCACCAGTTTTTGATGGAAGTCTTCCCAAAGTTCATCACATTTCTGAAAAGGTAGAAAGGAGAAAAATGTACTTAGTAGTTTAATGCCACTCTAAACCTAGGAGAAATACAAATGTAATTGGCAAAGATTAATCTTTCTGAAGTTTTCAAATGTTCTTTATGGAAATAAATCAGAGCATAAACATAAAGTGAATGAAAAGGAATACCTTGATATTGCAAGTTCAATTCACAACAAACTAAGATTAAACAATAACTATTTTGTGTTTTCATTATATCAAATAGCAAGTGCTATGTGAAAATAAGGATGTCATGGATTCAAGGTGTTCCTCAAGGTTTCAGGTCCCTGAGGGTCAGTAATGAAGAATCTGAACCTGGTCTAGCTCTTGTGTCTAAGTATGTTAACTGATGATGAACCTTGCTTACAGAGAAAGGAAGTACAACAAAAAATGGAAGAGAAAATAAAGGGAAAGGTCTTTCCATCTCATTCTTTTTGTGCCATTAAGGTACATTTGATGAAATGGCTGATGCAGACAAGAACTCTACCTTGTGCGGCTGGAGAACTGGAATGACAAATAGGAAACATCCCAATATCAGCTGGCAAAATAAACAAAATCCGCATCCCTGCCACCCCCCTCTGCCCTGAAGGTACAGTGCTTTAGCCCAATCCTTTTTTGGAGCTCTGGGGTAGTCACCAGGAGAAACCTCCTGTGGTTTTCTGATTTTTATGAACATATTAATACAGCTCATGTGACAAGGACTCAATTGGGTCCCTGAGATTCCTTATTAGAAGCCAATCCTGTTACATAGACATAGTGCTTGAGGTCCTGGGTTCTCCACTGAACAAGTCATTAGCACATGTTAAACATCCTGATTCCCCCTTTCTTTGCACTTCAAAAATCACTTAACATCCTTCCCCTTGATTGGAGAGAGACTAATGGGTGTAAGCACTGCTCTGCAGGGCTGTTATCCTCACTGACAAGTCTGGAAAACTATTCCCAAGTGTTTGTTTTCTCATAACCTACTATATGGCATATTGTAAATGTTGTGTGATGCCAGCCTTGAGTTCATTCATTTCCTATTCTGAGTCCCTAATGAATGATAGAATCTATTAAACATGTTTAAAAGAAATACCTCATTTATTAACACAGCATTTAATCACAGTGGTCTGCAAAACACTACAGCATTAGATCATAGCAAGCAACTGCCAGTCTTCTGTTTGCCTTTGTATCTTGCTGATACGTATTTTGGACAAATTAAAATAATGGAGATTTTCTGAAAGCTAATGGACTCAAACAATATTGCTGAAGGATTCTTTAAGTCATTATCTTTCCTACCACACAGAATAAGGTCTTTTAAGTGGATCCTTTTCGGAATGATCATTTATATCCTATACTTAACAGATACATAATTCTTTTTTTAGTTTAGGCTGAGATCACAGAATTACAGAATCAACTAGGTTGGAAAAGATCTTTGAGATCATCAAGTCTAACTTATGACCTAACACTACCTTATCAACTACAACATGGTGCTAAGTGCCACATCCAGTGTTTTCTTAAACACCTCCAGGGATGGTGAGACCACCACCTCCCTGGGCAGGTGATTCCAATGCCCAATCACTCCTCCTGTGAAAAAATTCTTTCTAATGTCCAGTCTAAACTTCCCCTGCCTCTGTTTAAGGGTATGTCTTCTTGTCCTGTTGCTGTTTTCCTGGGAGAAGAGATTGAGCCCCACTTGGCTACAACCTCCTTTCAGGCTGTTGTAGAGAGGGAAAAGATCTCCCCTGAGCCTCCTTTTCTCCAGGCTAAACAACCTCATCTCCCTCAGCTGCTCCTCATAGGACTTCCAGACCTTTCATCAGCCTTTTTGTCCTTCTCTGGGCAACAGAAATGCTGCAGAAATGCAGAAATGCCCCAGCATCTCAACATCCTTCCTAAATTGAGGGGCCCAGAACTGGACACAGTACTCAAGGTGTGGCCTCACCAGTGCTGAGTACAGAGAAAGAATCACTTCCCTGATCCTGCTGGCCACACTATTGCTGACACAGGCCAGGATGCCAGTGTCCTTCTTGGCCACATGGACACACTGCT
>WAAG01068959.1:12361-25830 GCA_013390105.1 Tichodroma muraria | reverse complement strand
TGTTAGAGAGTCCTTGAAATTTGGATTAATTATTAGTTGTGTGGACTTCTGAGAGTTTTTGATGTATTCATTTGCATTCACAAAGATGGCTTTTAATTAAAGAGAGTTTTTGAACTTATACAAATGAGCCTTTTGCAAATGTCCCTAGAAACGTGGAAAGCGTTAAAAGTGAGAAGAATCGAAATTTTCCTGAAACATTACCTCCTGCTGCAAACACTGAATGACCAAAAGCAATCAAAACTCCAGACCTCATGGCAGCAGCTCTAGCGGATCTCCAAGACCAAGTAGAATTATAAAAGCCTGTGCTTGTTTCAAATACCACAGAAATGGCTCTGTACAAAAGAGTAATGTCAGAATATCTGATTTCCATTTCAGCTTCCACCACAGCATATGTTTCTACCTTTACCTGCATGCTTATTTTTTCCTCTTTAGAAATTAGATCCTCTTTCCCAAGGACTCCAATGTTAAATGCTTCCTCATTGTAACTCTTATGATCCCTTGTTGCCACCTCAGACTTCTGGTTTTTCTTTTTCTTTGTTCAAGATCAAGAGAACAAACCGAAAGCTCTCAGTCTCCAGGTCTGTTTCACAGATTTATAAATGGTACCATATTTCCTGTATTACAACCATTCAGTTCTTAATGCAGCCTAACATCTAATTTACAATTTTGACTGCTGCTACATATTGAATTTGAGCAGATGTCTTTACTGAGCTGTCCATAGTGATGCCTAAATCATTTTTCTCAGAAGTTCACAGCAAATTCAGATCCCAGAGGAGTGAATACATAGTTTAATTTGTACCTTCTACAGTAAATTATTTTGTAAAGAAGTGGATTCTCATCTGACAGAATACTGTCTGATTTCCTCATTTTTGTGAGATCTACCCAGAGCCACTTATACACCTCTGCCAGGGCTGTCTGCCTAATTTCAGTTTTCAGCATGAACATAACACCAGCTCCTTACCACAATTGTGGTTCTATTCCAGAACTGTGTCATGGTGAGACTTTAAACCTCCTCCATGGTCCTGGCTCCTCCACAGTCCCCACTCACACACAAAACTGTAATCCAGATTTACAGGTGTCTTTCGTTTGGTCTTGTGATGACTTTTAAAAGTCTGTATCACAGATATCCACTGATCTTCCCTTGTCTCCTCTTGTTTAAGTCTTTGTAAGGGGGAATAAACCACATTTTTTTGCATCTATTTCCTCCTAGGCTTTTCTTGAAGATAAAGTAGTTCAGGGTGCCCACTGTTATCTTCTCAACTTTTTGGTGTATTTAACCTGGCCATTACACTAGATATAGTGTAATGNTCTGGCCACATATACTATATCCACTTAGAGTACATCTATTTCATGTTTCATTTCCAGGAGAATTAATGTTTTATCTGATTTTCCCTAAAACAAAGTAAATATTTTACTGCATCAAGGAATATTTTTTTTATTTTTACTGTTGTTCATGCCCTCTGCTTTCAGGTCTTTTGTCTCTGATGCTGTCTAGACTCGATGACGTGCAACGTACAGGGTAATGTAGGTATTAATCTTTCAATTTGTGGGAAAATATCATTAAATGCCATTCTGGTTCCCATTGCTCTTCTATGTTTATTCATGTTTTCATTTTTGAAAGTGTTCCTTTTCTGTTCTGAGGCACTCAAATAATTAATTTCAGCCTCTGGTTACTTGTTTTTACAATTTCTTGCAGTTCTCAGACATGGAACCATATATTCCCATCTTCCAGAAACTTTTCCTTCTTTACTTCACTTGGGTAAAAGTTTAATTTTCAAATTATATTTTCTGTTGCTTGAATAGACGATTGCAACTTGGATTTTGACTGTTTCTTCCCTGGTAGCTTTCCTGCTCTGTAATTGTATTTGGTAGTGAAATGTGAACACTATCCATGGTTCTGCCAGTATTTCTTTAAACACATTCCATGTTGATTTCCTTCCCTGAATTTTCCCTTTAGTATATTTCTATGGAAATAAACAATGTGGTTTTTTTCTTCCCTTTCACATGCATACATATCTGGATGTAAATTGCTTAAAAGCCAAATTGTGCTTATTCATACCATGACCACAGTGGTGTTTAAGGTCTCCCACTGTGTACCAGCTCATGTCCTGCAGCAGAGGAACTGTTCTGAGCAGCAGCACCTCCTGTCACCCAGCTATTCCTGTCCCATACCATCTTCTAAGGCAATGCCCAACCAGCTAAGCCAGGTCACACAAAGACATTTGTTCCTCACCAAATTTTTTGTTGTCCTCCTTCCAGTGTTTTCTGGTGCCCTGCAGCATTGGAATTGTTTCTATTGCAGTTTATGCTGCTCTCGGTCTTGCTGTGAAACAGGAATTTTAGAAATTTCAAGAAACCTCTTGCTGTGAGGTTTCTGCATCAAGGTCTGCATGAAGACCTTGAGACCCCCTGAAGTTCTTGAAAAGCAAGAGGAAGAAAAACACACACCCGAATGAATATTTAAGAGCTGGAGAGTCGGCCCAGGAGACGAGACCCGGAGGTTCAAGTTGTGATTGTGTCTGCTTTTGAGGAGCACCTTGAACCCAAACTTCTGACAGCTGGGTGAAAGATGCAGTCATCAGACTTGTGGAGTCTGTCTTAAAGCTGCTTCTCCTTTTTGGAATAAAAGTAAAGATTATTATTACAAAATGTGAGTGAGTTAATGATCACTGGTGCCATCACTAATTTGTCTTTCTCACTTTCTTTGAAAGTTTTATTCAAATTGATGTTTTTCTGTGAAAGATTTTGCTTTCTCCAAGACAGACTCAAGTGGGAATGCTAGAGTCTAAAAATTCCCCCACATGTGCAATTTCCTTGAGCCATCTTCCATTAACCTTCACAGGTGAATATCTGCATTTAGCTTCAAAACTTTTGCTTTCCTGTTGGGTTGCAGACATTTACCCATCCCTGATTTGAAATATAGATTTTGCTCATATACTTAGACCCACAGTTGGTGCTGAACCAAATTCCTTGATCTAGCACTTTTATTGTGCATAGAATTCATCTGGTTTTAACATTTCATCAAATCTTTGGTTTAAATAAATCTTCCCAAAATATTCATGGTCTTCCTTGAAGGAAGTCTGTTTTCATGTTGTTTAAAATGTAAACCATCCGTGCAATGTAAATGCAAACCTCCAGGCAATTCATTTTCTAATTTGTTTTCTCCCACATTGGAAACACAAGAACATGTACTTCATTTACATCTATTATTACTATATTATAGATTTTGTTATTATTATTAACATTATTATTATTATTTACTCTGGGGGTGCTATGTACCCTCAGGCAGATACATTGTAAATTGAAACCAGATGTCCGACAAGTTGATGGCACAGAGAGGCAATTCCGAGCTGGACTGAAATCTTTTCCTAAAATTCACTAAAACTAAAATGAGTCTGTGTGACAAACAGGGTACAGATCACGGCAAGCCTGAAATAATGTCACGTATCACCTTGTGCTTATGCAAAACGCCCACTTTTCACAGACAATCGTTTTGTTATTTCTTCGATTTGTGCTCTTCAAACACAAAGAGAAGAAATAACAGAACAATTAGGGAAGGTCAGAAAGATTAGAAAATAGGGAAGGTACATTCGGAAGCCATTAACAGCCCAATGCTACTAACTAAATCTAGCTTTAAGATAGTCCCTCCTGGGAGGATAGTTCAAAGATACTCGAATAAAAAAGGCAATTTATTGGCTAAGTGATCTTCTTAGAGGCCCCAAATTTCCTACCCAGCCCATTTGTTTTTCATTCCTCTTAAATTTTAAAGTCACCTTTGCAATTGCTTGGGATCTTTAAGGACTTCATTTTTCCCCCGAAATTACACTAATTGGCCTATTTTTACTCCCCTCTCTTTGCCCTTAAAGACGACGAAGCTCGATGCCTAAAAATAAGTCGGAGCGAGCAGAAGCCTGCGCTCTCCGGGTGGTGATCGGCGAGGGAGCGCCGCGCTTTGCGCGCCGGGGAGCGCAGAGGAGCGCAGAGGAGCGCAGAGGAGCGCAGCGCAGAGGAGCGCAGAGGAGCGCAGAGGAGCGCAGCGCAGAGGAGCGCAGAGGAGCGCAGAGGAGCGCAGCGCAGAGGAGCGCAGAGGAGCGCAGAGGAGCGCAGCGCAGAGGAGCGCAGAGGAGCGCAGAGGAGCGCAGCGCAGAGGAGCGCAGAGGAGCGCAGAGGAGCGCAGCGCAGAGGAGCGCAGAGGAGCGCAGAGGAGCGCAGCGCAGAGGAGCGCAGAGGAGCGCAGAGGAGCGCAGCGCAGAGGAGCGCAGAGGAGCGCAGAGGAGCGCAGCGCAGAGGAGCGCAGAGGAGCGCAGAGGAGCGCAGCGCAGAGGAGCGCAGAGGAGCGCAGAGGAGCGCAGCGCAGAGGAGCGCAGAGGAGCGCAGAGGAGCGCAGCGCAGAGGAGCGCAGAGGAGCGCAGAGGAGCGCAGCGCAGAGGAGCGCAGAGGAGCGCAGAGGAGCGCAGCGCAGAGGAGCGCAGAGGAGCGCAGAGGAGCGCAGCGCAGAGGAGCGCAGAGGAGCGCAGAGGAGCGCAGCGCAGAGGAGCGCAGAGGAGCGCAGAGGAGCGCAGCGCAGAGGAGCGCAGAGGAGCGCAGAGGAGCGCAGCGCAGAGGAGCGCAGAGGAGCGCAGAGGAGCGCAGCGCAGAGGAGCGCAAAGGAGCGCAGAGGAGCGCAGCGCAGAGGAGCGCAGAGGAGCGCAGAGGAGTGCAGCGCAGAGGAGCGCAGAGGAGCGCAGAGGAGCGCAGAGGAGCGCAGCGCAGCGGCGGCTCCGAATGTAGGGCATGGGCGCGCCCCCGCCGCGGCTGCCGCCCGCCGAGACCGCGGCCGCGCTCTCCCTCCGGCCCCCGCCGGCAGCACGCCGGGGGAGAGCCGAGCCAATCCCCCCGCAAAGCCCTCTTTGTGAGCCGGGGGCTAGCGGCAGCATTTAGCGCCTAAAGGCCGGCGCTGTTTTGCGCTCCCGTTGCGAGCAAAGTCACCGAAAGCGCAGAATCTGGAAAGACAGACCTATGACAATGAAGAGAGATGTGTGATCCCGACGAGCTATTCTCACGTGCCTCTTCAAATGATATTTTAATTTTCTGCAGCGCTCTCAAAAATATTGCGACCAGTACTTATTGAAAGAATGCGGCAAATGATATCCTGTAAAGGCAAGGGACTGTCCCCACGCCCCCGTGCTTGGGCATTGAGAGAAACCCAAAGCAGCCAACGTGCTGGGTAAGCCGCACTGAATCCTGCAGTGCTCTGCTCCCCTGCAAGAGTCGCAGCCTGTGCTGATGGGGCTGTGTTGATTTTCTGCCTTCACTAGGTGGCCTTGAACATGTAGGAGACAAAAAAACCAAAATCTCAAAGACCTCCAGCTGGCAAGGAGGTGAGAAGCTATATACAGTAAAAAAATTAAGTATGTTCTTTAATATTAAATCTGTGAATCTCACTAAATTTAAATGTGTTAAATGGTGGCATTTTTATAGGACCATAGAGCACACTTAGAAGCTGAAAGGTCTCAGCATAAACACAGACTCCTGTTATTCATGTTACTCATTTGCCCATATTTGTTAGAGCAGAAAATGAAGAAAAGTGTTAATTGAACTGTTTGAAATTATTGTTTAACACTACAAGCTGCCAGGACATACAAACAGGCTAGTCTTGAATCATGTGCACTGTTCCAAGTGAAAAATACATACAAATATCTGAGAGACCTAAATGTAAATCATGACATTAGGGCAATATTTTACTTTTGGAATTTTGGGTAGAGGCTGACGTTGGCAGGGAATAAAGAGTTCACCACCTGCCTTTCACGTATATAACACTGTTTTTATTCTCATCAGATCCTTCTCATGAATAGGAAGGAATGGATTATTAAAATACCCAACCAGTATTTTCAATAGATACCTGTGAAAAAAGGGTTTACACGAGAGAAGCTAAGTCAAACAGTAGAGCTATGGCAGACAGAAGAGGCCACAAAGTGTTGAATCTTTTGTGGATTAAGCCCAATTTATTTTCCAGACATCAAAATATACTTTCTGACTTTTCCGTGCTATGCCTGTAATCTCTTTTATTTGTAGGTTCATGAATTGCTGGAGCCCTCTGTGGCTGCTGATTCCTGCAACTCAGGGGCCACAGGGTCTGGCACAGTGTCACACAGGTTGGGAATGCCCCAGAGCCTGAAAATTCAGTCCCACTTGACATCTTTTAGCCTAAGTTCCACAACCTATCTTCTCTTGCAGGTGACTGAGGAGGAAGGGAACAAAGCAGGATCAGAAACAATGTGGTGCCTCCTAATACCTGTCTGTGAAGGAGAATTTAAATGACATTTCAAATGAAGAAGAAAAAGATCCCCCTTGTCTAGTTTGTGCTGAATACTTTTCCCTATGCTCTGCCTCATGTTTAATTTTTAGTCATTTGCACTCTGATAGAGATCAAAGAAATCTGTCAAAATACAGTTTGCACTGAAGTAGGTATTTTGCAAACATACAGGGAGATATTTTTCTCCCCTGGTGTATCAAAATTTAAAACTAGTCTGAAATGACTTGTGAAGGAGTGATTCCTACAGACTTCTGCCACTTGATTGCTTGAATTTTCAAAAGGATTATAGTAAATTAGTCTATTTTCATTTTATGTGTCTATAAAATGCACCTTTTAACCTTTGACTTGAAGACACATTTAGTAGCAACAAGCAAAGACAGGAATGATAATTCATAAACTGTTACAGAAATAATCAGTGAGCAGGTTCAAAAGATCTGAGCTGACATTGCACGACAAGGTGCTATCTTCCTGCTAGAAGGCATTTTATGTCAGAGAAACATTCAGTAGCCTTTTATAACTTTATCTGAATGAACTGAGAAAATAAGTTCAAGGTTTTTTAGGTAACTAGGTTTCCTAAAACAAATAGATGTAAAAATGAAGGGATTGCTTAAAGCACTCAGGAGTGGACTCCTCGTGTATATCTCTCTACCATTTTCTCTGCATGAAGGGAAGATCACTTGCAGGCTGGCAGCAAGGAATTGTAACCTCAGGAGAAGGGAATCTCTCCTCCCCCAAACAAAGAAAAATATCCTCTGATATATCAGCACTTCAAGTATCCCTGTTTTCTAAACAAGTTCAGGTCCTTCCTGTGTGTTTTTTTTTAATAAGGAAAAGATAAATCCAATAGGTAAATTTTAAGATCAAATTAACCTTGGCTTTCTGAGCTGAAAGGAGGACATATTTCTGTTAGGGCAGCCATCTGTAACACCAATAAAATATTTTAGAGATGCTGTGTCCATTTACCAAAACCAAACAAGCACATGACCAAAGGGACTCTGCTCTTGCTAAAAGATTTTTCTGTCCAAATTATTCTTCTGTTTGCATCTAAGATCACCCTTGAGCCCATTTCCCCTCAGCTTCTGAGAGATGCTGCCTCAAACCTCCACCATTGGAGAGGCCCATGAGTAAGAGCAAGATTCTGTCTCCGCTCTCATGTCCCTGAAGTTAACCCCCATTGCATGGACTGAAAGCAGGAGGGTCCCAGGCCTGCCACCACCAGCAGCTGGATATTGTCCTGGCACAGCCATGAGCAGCACACGTGCTCCTGCAGGCAGCACACCAGGAATCCCCAGCAGCCCTTATCCCCCAGAAACAACCGCATCCTCCCCTCCTTGTTGTGGCCGTTCCTCCTCAAAAGCTCACACAAACACATTTGCCACTTCAAATCTGTTTTCCCACAGGATTTTTTGCTTCATCATAACAATCTGTTAGCATTTTCTGGACTGACATATATTGTCCAGGCTCTTTTATGCAGGCTGGGGAAAAAACCCCTCCACCTTTTCATGTCATATCCCTATTTCTCTGTCTGCAAAAATTCCCCACGTGAATGTTGCTTTTATTGCTGCTGTATATTTTTTCTTGCCCTTTTATACTCAACAAATTGCTGCCCCATCCCCATGCCACCTGTTCTCACCTCTGGCCAGCACTTCCTTTAGTTTTTAATTACCATTTGACTTACCTGTTATGACTATGCAGAATCGCTGACACTAGAAAACACGCTGCACGTTGCTCACTTGTCATTGAGATGCTGGCTAGACCGGTTGTTGTCTTGGCCATGGGGACAGGATTCCATTCAGAGACCCTAAGCAATTATCTTCCTTCTTCCCCTTGGAGGCTGGAGCATAGTATTGGTAATTAAATTCATACTTCTGTTTGTTGTGGCTTTTCTCTTATACGTTCCCATTTCCCAGAAACCTTAGTTGAAGGATTTTCTGCCGGGATGAGGAAGAAGGATCTGAGGCTGGTTTGGCTTAACTCTGGAATACAATCTGGATTTAACAGTTACATGGTGCATCATTATGTATTTTTATATCTTATTAAAAAAAAACCCCAAAGCCCTAGATGTTTTGCCGAGCAGTTGAGAATTTATTAGGTCGCATCCACAGTTTGTTACACCAAAACCTGCCTGGAATGCATTTTTTTTTCAGGGCAAGATATTCAAAGGCTAAAAATGATCTCCTGGCTAAAACCATCAAGAAGTGGACAGGGGGAAGGGAACCCCCCTGGGATAGGTCCCCTTGGCTGGAATCGCTAGCTCTGTTTTCCACTCAGCCAGCCAGGTGCTCCTCTGTCTTGCATTTCTGGGCCTTGTTTGCTGCCACACACTACAAACCCCAAGGAAACAAATCTCTCTCTCAGTATTTCAGGTCATTGCCAAGCTCTTGTGAGCTGCCAACCCCTATCAGAGTTCTCAACTGCACAACTCCCTCTTCTCCCTGCCAGACCACTTCCTTCTATACAGACATGCCATCTCCCTTCACCACTTCCCAATTTGTTTGTCTCCGAAGCCATTCATTATTTCCCCATTTCAATTCACTGCAGAGATCTGATCCAAGGCCCATTGAAACGTTTCCATCAGCTTCAATGGGATTTGAATCAGGCCCAACATCTTTCTCTCTTTCAGGCATCCTTAGCTGCCTCTGGGTCAATATTTCTTCTCTTTTTGCAAGGCCTCTTTCTCCCTCCCCTTTTCATTCAGCAATATGGAATATGCTATGGAATCTCCTCTCTCCTGCAAGGCCCACCCATGCTGGCAAAGATATCCTGAGGGCCAGCGAGACAGAGGAACTGGAAGAAGGCGTAGAAATTGTGGTGCAACAACCTTGGCTGGAGGTAGAAACACCTTTCAGAAGGTTTGATATTTTCAATTTACTTTTAAAATGGCTCTCATATTTGGCAATATTTCTTGGGTTTTGCAACAGTTTTGTTTAAATTAAACAATTATCGGGTGCGTATAAGATGCAAACCAGACAAATGGTGCATTAGGTTGTTGCTGAAGGATAAAAGTTTCGCAGGCATGCTGTGGAAGAGGACAGCCTTGGATTGTGTAGACCTCCACTGTAATCAAGAGGACTTTGGAGATTTGCAGCAGGCAAGCATTTGTCCTGAATATATAAATCCAAATAAGTAAATAAATAAATAAATAAATAATCCAAATCTTTGAAAAAAGCAACCCCATTTGCAGTCATGGGTGCAGTTAAAATTTCAGCTCACACTGGTTTTTTTGGGTGCTTTTTTTTTTCCTGAACTACGCAAAAGATTGTTACATCACTTCTAACAAAGAAACACTCCAGATGCAGGAACTGGTTTTGGCCTGCTTCCATAAAACAGAATTTTCACTTCTGCTAAATGCCTTTCTCCTCGCACAGACGCTTCCCCCACTTGTCTACCTTTCAAGTACCCTCTGCTACTACAGCTGTTGGTTTGTTTATAGCAAGATCACCTTTTAATGGCAGCCTAAAGCCTTTATGTCTATCTTTGGCACGATCATTTCCCCTTATCTGTTGTGCTGACAGCCTTGTGCATTGTCCAGGTCCCGTGTCCCACCATACCACAGGCAGGGATGAGCTGCTCTGCTGGGAACTGGGACAGGCTGGGTGCCCTCCTACCATGAGCAGCCAGGAGAGCACACCCAAGAGCAAACTTCACCCCTTTTGCAATGCTTTTTCTCTGGTCTAAGAGGTGGAGCTGGTATTCTCCCATGGCAGAAGCCCTAATAATTTGAAGTTTTAATTTCATCTTTCCTGCAAATATTGGGATTGTCTGGGATGCAGTAAACACCCTCCGAGTGTGTGCCTGCTCCAAGCCCCATTGAAATCATCAGGAGTCATTCTGAACTATTGAATTGCAGACTTTCCTCAGGGTTGTGTACAATGCCACAGACTTAATTACCATGTTCCTGGCTGGATAAATATGCAAATGGACTTTTCAGCTGGAGGGCCTTAAAATACAGGTTGGCCACATGGCAACTAATGACTTGATTTGGGCTATATGCAAACGTTTGCCAGCCAAAGGCCTCCTCCTATTCCCATGGAAGCAAAAGGCACAATTATTACCAGCTCCAGGGAAAGCACGACTCAGATGCCTTTTTAAAATAGTGGCCAATGTTCCCAAGCAGCTCAAATCTGTCAGCAGCCTTTCTTCAGCCTTCCCTTCTTCTTCTCTCCCTGATCTGCTGTGATAAGAAAATGTTCACGACACAGATTTTATCATAAAGGGTCAAGATTTATGCATCTGCAGGTTTCACAGCTGCAGGGCAGGCATCTTGATGCAAAAGCAGCTCCAGCTATATTCAACACATGGGTTGTTTTCACAGAGAAATGGGAGCCTTTCCCCAGAAGGAGGAAATCAGCATCTTAAATTTACCAACACAACCACTCTCCTCAGCAGCAGCTGCTCGATACAACCACACACTTTCTCTTAAGGTGCTGAGCACGAATTCAGCTCTCTCAGATCATTAAGGCTTATTTGTATGGCTGATGGCGAAGGCCAAGAGAAGATTCAGCCCCACAAAGCTTGGCTTGCTGACTCAGCTCCATGGGGCTCCAAGGCCAGCTGTAAGCAGACTTGGTAAATCAGCTTCTGTTACGGGATAAAAACATCTGCTGGAAACCTGATGTCTCTAATAACTCACAATTCCCATACTGTATTTATTGGCATTCATAGTCTATTTTTGACTTTTTTTTCCCTATCAAAGAGCTGCAATCAATAAAGCACCGTTTCAGTCATATGCTTTTGAGAAGGCTTGTGTCCAGAGACAAAAACAGTGACTGGTGCATTGCTTAAGGAGCTCAGTGCAGTGTTTTTCTACAGTGCAAGAAAGTCTGGAGTGTGTGCCAGTAATGGCTTCACACCAGCTTCTCCTGAGGGGCACCACAGCACAGAGAGGTACAGTGAAACAGCAGGAGAAATTAGGATAAAAAGCCATTTCTTCACTGCTGCCGTGGAGGTTTTGCTGTGATTTGATGAAGGAGTGGGACAGCTGAAGGAGTGGCAGTGAGTGGTGGGTGACAAGAATTTCTGGGAATCACACTTATCTGGAGGAAAACACTGATAGGACAGTGTCTGCCAGCTTGTCACCAAGAGCTCTGCAATGTTCTGTGCCAAGACACAAGGCAGAATATTTGAATTCACCCAGGATTACCGTGATATAACAAACTGTATAAGGTTTAACCTGTGGTTCTAAATGTTCAATTTTGTGCTGGGACTTTGTATCTTGTTTTTCTGAGGGTCTGCAATCAAACAGTGAGCTTTCCTTTGGCAGAAAAATATTTACATAATTGAATATGAAAGCAAATGATACCGTTTTTTAACACAAAGTGAAATACTGTGAGTCCCTTCTGACTAGAAGGTTGAAAAGGGCAGAAGTTTGATAGTGCTGCTCCATTCATGCCTGGGAATCAGCAATTTAGGGATCATAATAAAATACAGAAAAATAAGTTATTTGTAAGTCGTCTTTTAAATGACTACAATTTGTGTCAGCAAAGACATCTAAAATAGAGGTTTGAAAACATGAGAGCAACAGTATTAGAGCAACCATGCAGTGTGCATTCCAAAGCAATGAACAAGCCTTGTTGCAGTATTTGACACCACAAAAATACCCTGGGAAAGGAGAAAGGTTCAGTGGGCAGAGCAACAGACAATATGAAGTGATCCAGAAAAGCAACCAACTGATCTCTATCAATTCCACTTATTTCCCCCCCCGTGTATTTACTTCAAAGCAGCTCACAACACTAATCAGACAGAGGGGCATTGATGAGATTGATGACAAACAAGGGAAAATAATATATTAGACACATATAGAGATTAAGGGGAGTCAACAGTCTAAGTGTAAAGTAATAATATGTGTTCATGTGTGTGCTAGTATGAATGCATGTGTAAGTGTGCAGATGTGTGTGTATTTAGACAGTGGTTGAAAGCATTAAAAAAGAAATCTATTATTGCCTCTTTAATATTACATTTGTAAAAAAAAAAAAAATTCAATCATGGCTGTACCTAAGTACTTGGATTGTTAATTCAGAATCTAAAAAACACAGTTTCCATAAAAGTATAACTCTTTCCTTGACAATACTGTTGAGAATTAATTGATATTTACAGAAGAAAAGAGTTTTAGATGATCATAGGAGAATCTTGTTATTTATATTCAGTCAATGAGAAGACAAGGAGAGGAAAGCTCAAGGTAGCTACTGTTAGTGAAAGTTTGTTTTATTTTTGTGAAGTTGTTGAGAGCCATACAGGGTGCCTGCCATACATTAACCTGTTTGGATGAAGATTCACAGCAGGTTGCTTCAGTATATTGGTGTCCTCTGCAAATCATCTGGACAGCTGGGACCATGAAATTTACCCAGATCCAAAAAAAGCTGACCCTCACCAAACCTCAGTGCCCTCTAAGGCCATATGTGCAGACCACTTCACATTTTGCACTTGTTTTGCCACTGTGGAATGACAAAAATGCTCTTGTCAAGTGGACATGAGATTTTCAGATCCTTCCACACAGAAAACATGTCAGCAAAACTTGTCAGATGTTTTTTAGCTACATCATTATAGACATATTTTCCCTTTGTTTTTTAGTGTCATTTTCTGTTCCATTAAATAAATAAATAAAGAAAAGACAAAAATCTGTTTGACTCAATTTTGTGCTTCTAAACCAAGAATAATCCCATCAGTTTGGTTCCATCATTTGTAGTAAACTATTCACTAATCTAAGACAGGTGCCCCTGGGTGTTAACATTTAGTCTCCTAGTAGAAAAGTGGGTGCAAAGTTAAACCACATGTTCTACTTATAAATAAGTGAGGTGTGATTAGGCAAAGTCTTTAAAACACGGGCTCAGACACACACACATGCACATGCACACAGAGTTTGCAAGGAAAAGATGCTGACACTTGCAGGCTGTGTTGTGCAGTTATGGTCTGGACTTAACTCTTTGCCAGGTGGATCACTCTGTAGAAATCTGAGGGGCAGAAGGTTATGCTGAGCTCATTACTGTGGACAGCTTTTAAAACAAAAGCGATAATATGGACATTCCTGGGATGATGTGTTTCATTAATATTTTCCCACTGCAAAGCTTTGTGAAGAGCTTTGCTTATAGGAAACCTTGCAGCTTCTTAGAGTATTATCTGTACAAAAAGTAGATAAACATTTCCATTTAAAAATGTGTGTAAAACTGCTTTAATT
>WAAG01068959.1:0-11062 GCA_013390105.1 Tichodroma muraria | reverse complement strand
TTAGTCTCCTAGTAGAAAAGTGGGTGCAAAGTTAAACCACATGTTCTACTTATAAATAAGTGAGGTGTGATTAGGCAAAGTCTTTAAAACACGGGCTCAGACACACACACATGCACATGCACACAGAGTTTGCAAGGAAAAGATGCTGACACTTGCAGGCTGTGTTGTGCAGTTATGGTCTGGACTTAACTCTTTGCCAGGTGGATCACTCTGTAGAAATCTGAGGGGCAGAAGGTTATGCTGAGCTCATTACTGTGGACAGNTGAATGTCTAAAACCTGGAGCAAAGGCTGCAGCAACCCAGCAATTAAATAACTGTGCTCAACCTATACTCCCTTTTGTACAAAATGATTGTCAAAGGCTTCCAGTTCTGATTTCTGCTTTATTTTCTCAAGAGGATTAAAGCTGTTACTGTGTGGGTGAGTTACAGAGCAGTCGAGACTACAGGCCAACATGTCACAGTGCAACAACATCCAGGAACCTGCTTCCAAAATACAGAGGGGACAGAAAAATCTTCTTGGCTTTGAATTAGTTATTGAATATCGTCTGACATTATTTGTAAAAGCAAAGCACAGGAAACATAATCAATTATTTCTGTAAGAATGGATTTGACTCTCAAGTTGCAAATGTTTAGAAAGAGGTTAGGAAAGGAGGTTTTTCAAAAAAATTGAAAACAGTTAGTGCAGTACTTCTGGTAGCTTTAAAGTCTGAACCATCATAGATCTAAATGTCTTCAAACGTTGGCAAAAGAGCAATGGAAAATTAATGATGCAGTATTTCAACAGAGATGTTCACATCATCCGTTATTTGAGGATCACAGCATTCCAGAGAAATGAATAGCTTATCCCCATTTTACAGACAACCAGACAGGGAATTTCCGTGGCTCACCTACAACCACTCAGCCTCATGGTGACACCGCTTGGGTAGAGCAGCTTAATATCTGCTTTCATGTATACCTAGATGAATTCTAGGCACACAAGGAACTATTGCAGCATATCATAGGCTTTCCAGTGCTGAATTATTTACATCTGTGCTTGAAGTCTTGTTTCAGAATAAAGTTATTAAAATTTAAATGTTCCCTCACCCTACAAAATTGAGTACTAANTTTTAACTCAATATGTATTCTTGTAATGTTGTATTACACGTCGTATTAAAACAAGAGAGGGTTTGATCTAGGGAGGGAGATTAAGTTGTTTTTTATCAGTAGTAAATATAAATATCCTTTAGGAATAACTAAGATATTAAAAAAGGAAGATTTTACTGATACTATACCAGATGTAGCATACCAGTAATACGCTTCTGGAAAGACTTACAGATGATGTAGGAAGCAAAATAAAATCGTTAAATCAAAATTATGAAATGAAAATCGACTAAAACTGATCTTTTTCAGAATTAATTTTCATCGGAAATTGAAAACATATTTTCTTTTGCTTCAAGTCTGAGAAACACCTACTGGAAAGTTGAGCCATCTCATGAAATTCAAATGTAGTCATCACTACTTATCCATCCTCACTAAGTACACCGAAGACCTTGGAGCACAGGCACACCTCTGCTTGCCAAAAGAAATATTTCTCCCTCCCTAAATGAGGAGACTGCAGTACTCTGCAGTTCAGATTATTGCCACCTCCCTCCACTGTGCTGAAAAGGAGCTGGAGTGGACCACAAGGCTCTGTAAGAGAGAGAAATTAATTCCAAGAGCGTAAATGAAGCCTAAACAAGACCTATGAAATATGTATCTATTACAGTTGGGTAGGGTTTTTTCAAGTACAGTTTCGGATTTTCACCCCTCTCCTCCTCCTATCACATGTTGCTTGTTTTAGTGGTTGGCAGGAGGGAGGGGGAGAGGAACTAACAACATGTGTGCCTATCATCACCCTGACCACTGCACTTGTACATCTAACTCGCTCCCCTGAGCTTTGTCTGCTTTCTGTCTTCATCCTGCTCCATCCTGTGAGCACTCACGTGCGTGTGAGCTCTGCCTGCACTGCCTTCAGCTGGGCTGCTCTGGAGAGTAAAGGTGCAGACACGATGCTCACAACATGGAACCCTCTCACTCTTTCCCTGAGAGAGATTTGTCCTGCCAATAGTCTGGTGCAAGAAGAACAGAGACTAAAGCAACCTTCTCTCTCCATTAAACCCAACAAACCTACAGCTCTTCCTTCTGGCACATCAGTACAAGAGACACCTCTCCTAGAACACAAGCGTTTTGGAGACAGAGTAGAAGGAAAGAAGGAGGCAACGTAGGAAAGAGCAGGGTTGGAAGATAAATTCTGCCTCTTGTAGCTTTCTTTACTGACA
Organism: Tichodroma muraria; assembly: GCA_013390105.1. Classification (NCBI taxonomy): domain Eukaryota; kingdom Metazoa; phylum Chordata; class Aves; order Passeriformes; family Sittidae; genus Tichodroma; species Tichodroma muraria. The sequence goes on along the minus strand of WAAG01068959.1, from coordinate 8,765 downwards.
AAAGGTGGGGTGGGGGAAGTGTTAAAGCTACTGGTGCCTTCCCTGGGGTTTAGGCTGCAGCTGTCCAGGAGACACCCACATCAAATCTTCTCTCTCCTATCTTGACCCCAGCTTCAGGAATTTTTGTTGCAAGCAAAATGCATCTTACCACATCTGTGCAACACCACACAGCAAGATGGATCCATGAAACAACACAAGAAATATTAAACCAAAAGTAATTATCTGTTTCACTGAGGTTAAACTGATAGAGTCCTCCCTTGCATTCTAATTTAGTAAAAAACATCTGCTCGCATGGCCTGTACAAAGGTGCCCGTATTAAACAGGCCAAGGATCAGTAATGGGCAGGTCCTCCAAAAGTCACTGTAAATGTACAATTGACATGTTCTGAGGATGTTTCCACTGAGCGTGAGGAAGCCTTTTCTCATGCAATGTTATTAATTGTTGTGATTACAAAGAACTTTCCAATTTAATCTCATTAACAATAAAAAATATGGGCGTTTATCTAAGTATTTAATCAAAATAGGTGAAAAGAAATGTGAGAAAAATGCTGGAAAAATAAGAGCTAAGTCAAAAGTTTTCAGTTTTTAATTTTTATTAAAAAACCCCCAACAAACTACTGTCTTAGATAACCATTAACAAACTCCTGGTTCCCTATCCTGATTTTCCTTTTTCTCATGATCTACAAATTTTATCAAGGTACACACCAGCACCTTCCATGTGATGAACTGGGAGATCTGTCCTGGTAAGTTCATTAAGAATGGTGTAACTGGCCAGATGCCTGGTACACAACAGAGAATATAAGAATGCTTGTGCTACATGGCATGGGGTTACTTAAATGATACACATTTCAGTAAATCCAACACAAGCTGTATGCACAGGAACAAAAGGCCTGGATCACCAACAGAAAAACTCAAAGAATGCAGTGACACTGGAAAAGTCTTCCGAGAAATGGAAAATAATTCATTTTCCAGAATATAAGCTGTAAGTGCAGAAACATAGCTAAGATGTCAACATGGTTATTGGATAGAGAGGGAGAAAGAGGTGGAGCTGGAATTACTCCATAGGACAATCATCTGGGGACCTACCTCCACAGGAAACAATGAGGCAATTGTGGATGTCTACCTTCGTGAGCTCCAAGAGTTTTGTCACTGAAACCCTCAGGAGCTGAATTAAGTGCAGAGTGATCCTGCAGGACCATGGGGAGTTTAGAAGAGAAGCAGAGGACTCATCGTCCCAGCCGTTCTTGAAATTAGACCACAAATATTTTATTACCTGAGAGACTGAAACTCAAGCATAACACACACAGCTATCCTGGCTGTGTCCAAGCTTAGACAGAGAAACAAAGCTGACTGAAGGGTTCAACCAGCGAGGGCTAACATTTATACCTGGTTAGCAAACTGCTGGCAGATGGCAAGAAAAAATATGAGTTTAAATTAAAAAAAAATAGACTGATGAGGACTGCCATCATGTTTGTGAGGAACCCTCCTTACTGAGCTCAGGCTGAACTAGTCCAGCATTTTGACTTCCACAGCCCACAGCTGAAACCACAGGGTTCTGATGCCATAGCTATTGCATAAAGACCCATTCCTTTAGCACTATAAATGCAAATGATTGTGAAAGGAACTCAGTGAGGTTCAGTAATAATTCAAATCACAAATCCTTTTGCCATGCAACTCATATAATATGATATTTTTATGGAAGCCCTTCTGCCCCTCCAGAAGGCATTAAATTGTTATTCATATTTCAGATTAAAAAATCCAGGAAGAGTATTAAAAGGCAGGCAGTGATAGCAAGATAGATTCAAGGCATGTGTATATGCCTCATGCCTTCTATAGCAAGTGCTCCTGCTCTAGAAATATAAAAAGGAAGTCAACTGAACAGCATGAAAATGGATGTAAACATGGAATTAAAGAGATCAATCTCCAGAAGTGCAATAGCATTTTTAAGGGAAGGGTGTGTAATTTGAACAAACACAGCTGAAGGCAAGAATTAGCACCATATGCATAATCACATAAATCAAGATAAATAAGATTGGTAGAATTACACATGATGCTTGTTTGCTCTGAAGAGCAGTGAAATAAATAAACAAGGATGTCTCAGGCTTAGCAGGAATTGCTATGCTGCGTGGCAGCAATTGGTAAGCTGCTAGTGCTTTTTAAATGCATTACTAAAGAAAATAATCATGGTACAAGAATCAGAGCTACTGAAACTCAGGCTACAGGGCTCCACTGATAGCCAGCAACATGTGTAGGTGCAAGGGGAGACATGTTACTCTTAAACAGCTCATTCATTTTAAGTCTCAGTTCATTTGCCACTGAAAATATGAAAGCAGTACGCTGGAGAGAAAAAAAAATCTGTTAATGTGTGCATACCAGCTCTCCAACAAGCAGTCATATTTTAAAAGCTTATTCATGTAGTTGTAAAGGTGGTGAAGTTTTGTTTTGGATCCTTCACTGGCATAAAGTAATGTGGTTTGATTTTTTTTTAATGTGCTGGTTAATTTATTCCTAAAAAAAGTGTATTTTCATGCAGCTCTTGATCCTGAATTTGACCTGATGAACCCAGAAGCATTAGAAAAACCCAAGGTGAGGTCAGTCATTAATATTAAAATGCAGAGTCCAGCAAATTCAGAAAGAAGCTGCTATATTCAGAAATGATGCTCTGCCACTGTGGAGGAACAGAGCCTCTCAGATAAAGTGTGCTGGGGCTCTGGGCCACCGCTGTGAGCATTGTGGCGCCACAGGAGCAGGTCTGCAGAAAGCCACACTTGGCTGTCAGTGAACACCAGGTGACTGAGAGGTTTGTTTTTTAACATTTCTCTGAGCTGAGTGTCCACAGGGCTGAGTTACCATAGGGCTGTAACTGCAGTTAATGATTGGAGTCCTCCAACTTAGCTCCTCCCAGCAGAATTCCAGTTTATGTCCTCAGGACTGCTCCAGGCTGACCCGAAGCACAAGAAGTGAGGACAACCAGATTTACTTCCAACACATGCTCTGTGAATACTGAAGACAGGACCAGTCCTGTGAGTATACAGAACCACAAAGCAGAAAACAAGGTCTGCAAGCTTTTCTTGGAAGTTCCAGATTAATTTCTTTCACTCAGAAGTTATGGATAGTGGGCAATTGGAAAGATTGAGACCATCTAGGTTGGAATGTTATAATAATGTCTCTTCCACGTGGCTAATGAGAACAGAAATATGAAAAGATGTGTAAAGCATAAGAGGGCAAAACACTGTTGACACAGACAAATCTGAACTGATTTGGCTTTGGTTAGGTCTCCTCCAGCTGTCACAGAACAGCTGCTCTTCAGCATGACTGTATTCCACTTTTTTCCAAGTGCAATACCATTAGCTCAGAATTTTTTCTATTATTCTAGAAAAACACATGTCTTACACTCATTAATGAAATTACCGTGACTCTTTAAGGCTAGAGTTGACTCTTCAGAAGGAACTGCCTACAGCATTATTAAATGCTTTCTTGCACTCTGGTGTCTTTGATAGGGATCAAGATACTGTTCCTGTGAAGTTAAACCAAGAAACTTTACTTTTGTCACCATTAGTAGTTCTCAGAGGTCAACTGCTTCAGGCTACAGTGCAAGAGCCTCCTTGCAGCTCTGGGCTGGGGTTGGAGGAGGTTGGGGTTGGTACAGCAGAGCTTCTTCAGTGTCTCATTTCCCCTGCAATTGTCAGAAATGAAAAGGAGAAAGGAAAGAAAAGACACAGGAGTGCAGAGATAAGAGGCAGAGCTCAGCTTTTCTTTGATCTCCTTCTCTGTTGCAAGCAGAGGAGATCAAAGAAAAGAGGCATAACAGAAAGCACGTGAGACGGGCATGCCCACTAGAGGTTTTCACTTGGAGTGCCTTGGCTCTGACCTGGGGAGTATGGCTGCTTGGGAGCACCATGTCTCCTTGAGCGGGAGCTGCAGCAGCTGGGACAGAGGGCAGGGGACTTATTTTCACTCAGAGAGCACAGGGAGTGCAGCAGCCTTTCCTCCAGCCAACCCTGCAGCTCACCCGTGGGCACCAGGAGTGAGCACGACCTTTGCTGCGCGGCTGTGGCGGGATTAGGCTCAATTTACACGAGCCTAATTCAGCCCAGGCCCACTCTTGGAAGGTCTTTCTGGAGTGGAAATACCCTTCCATTGTACTGGAAAAGCAGCTTGTGGCAACAAAACTCCGCTGTTGACGCTGTAACTTTTCTCTGGCTCGCCAAACAAAGTCGGATGGAAATGGCAGTAGGGTGTTTTTTACCGGTTTACCTGCAACGACACTGAAAGCTTTAGATTGTGCCAGCCACGGATCACACCTCATTCTACCCTTGAACGACACAATTATGCCAGAAAAGTCTGCTGTGCAGGCTTAAGAGGGAAAATGTGGTTCCATTTTATCACATTGGAGTTTTCTCATTAAACTTATTTGGACTGGGATTAGGCTATTAGAGAAAATTTAACCCCAAATGATTGGAATGGAGAGAAAACCAAATTAAAATATTCTCATATGCTACAAAGGAAACAGCCCCCAAAGAAATTATAGAAAATACAAAAATGTATAGGTTTATAGGGGGGAAAGATGTAAAGTGGTAGAAGTATTCAGTAAGTTATCCTAGTTGAAATAGCACAACTTTAAGCAAAAAAAAAAGCAAAAAAGCAAAAAAAAAGATTAAAAATATTTGAAGTACTTTCTGTACTCATATAATGCCTCTTTAATTGTGAGGACTTGCACTGTTCATGTATAATAATCCATAAATTAGACTTAATAGGCTTATTTTAAGGTTGTACAACTTAGATTTTAACAAGAGACTGCTGTTACATGTAAATAAGATTCAAGGTGAAAATAATGTCACTGTACCTGAGTTAAATATATATGTTTACTTATATTGAATGTATAAGTAATCAGTATGGGCTTTCTTTGCATGTTTGGATCTTAAGTATTTGTACGACTCCAGAATCTTTGGTTATTTAATAATTTTTGCTGTTAATTGAATTAGCTGTTTTTGTTATTTTGTTATCTTTTTTTTTTATATTAACTCCTTTTGTTTCCCCTCAAACTTTGTTTTGCATTGAATTTTCTAGATTTTTGAAGATGCTCAGTGCTTTTTAGCACTGGTTGATAGAAAGGGGATGAAAAACTAAGACAGTTCTGCAGACACAGATTGCCTGCAGTTGGGGTGGCAGAGCAATCTGGGAGCAGTCCGGAGGCCACAGGGGATGGCTCCACCAGGCATTCATTGCTTTACTTGTACCTCCTCCTTCCCCACCATCTAGAGCTTTTACTCTTTCTTTCCATGCCTCTGTTGTCTTTGAATAACTTCTCTTTTCCTTCCTTCGCTTTCTTTGCTCCTTCTCAACTCTTTAGCCTTTCTTGTTTCCAACCTATTTAATCTCACACCTTCTTGTGGTTTCCCCCTTCTCTGATCCCATCTTCTCACACTGCGGTAACCTCACTCAGCTTCACTCTTTCTTCCAGCCTTCCAGAATTTGGGATTTGGACTGTTTATAATTCAACAATCCCGTCTCCGCAATGCATGGAATTATTCGTTACACTCTCCCATCAGTTCCCAAATTATTTTCATTAGCATTCTTCAGTTACTCAAGCTAGACTGGACCAGAATGATAGATTTACCCTCAAGGGTAGGAGAGGAAGGAACTCCCTGCATGTTCACGTTCTTACCCTCCTGTGTTCCTGCCTTTTCTCTTTATCTCACCCATTGCCTTTACTCCTGTTTTGTTATCCTCATGTTAAGGAAACACAGATCCAACCCTTCTCCTCTCCCATCCAGCTTCTGCCATAACCTTTTTCTGTGTTGCCAATGCTGGTTTCCTGTGTTTGGCCACCACAACTCTGGCACACCTATGCTGAACTCTCAGGTATCATGTGCTGCTCTTGGACTTCAGGGTGCTTAATATTTTTGACAAATCAGTCCCATAATGGAATGAATTGGACACGCAGCTGAAGCATCCTTTGACTGGACAAGTTAATCCTTAATACAATAGAAATGAAATATACCGTGAACTCAGATAACATATTGGTCAAAAAGAATAAAAAACACCCAGAGCTGGAAAGAAATAAATCCGAGCAGTTGAAGCATTGTGTATTATGGAGCTATTTAGACACACTGTTGATTTTTCAAAGAGTATAAACTAGCAGCCCTTTTGGCACTGAAATGTTTTAAGTAGCTTTTTATATGACAGTACCATGAGATATTCATTTGTCTGCAGCAGGCTGAAGGAAGGAATGACTGGATCTCCCAGACAGGAAGATATAAACAGACCTTGAAGAGGTCAGATGAATTCATGTTTCATAACAGCCTGAAGGGAGCTGTTGCAGAGGTTGAAGCTGGTTAAGCATTTTTCCCTATGGGTCCAGAAGCAGAAGCTTACGCCTCACTCCAGACTCGTGCCAAAGGTTTTGCTAATCAACCAGATGTAAATGGCTATTTAGTACCTCAGGCCAAGTAGGCACAGGTAGGTGAACAGTGCTAACTGCACGAGTACTTGTATGCTGCCTTTGACTTAACTACTCTGATAGGTTTGTGTTGGGTAACTGAAAAGAGAAAACAGCCTCTGAAACATCCACATCATTATCCAGCCCTCCATGGGATTGCTGTGCTTGGGGTCTCAGCAAAGCAGAGGACATGCAATGCTTTAGAGTCTAATCAATATTTCTCCTGGCTGGGGAGCATTTCCCTGGTGCATATTTTAATCATTCCAGTTTGGTGAGTGATGAAATAATAGATTTTTTTCTAGAATTTATTGTAGGTTGGAGGAGAAAGGACGGTCAACAGTCAGACTGCTAGTACTTGCAACAAATCAAATCCACATTTTGGGTTAACATTTTAAAATATTTAGGAATACTAGTTTTCTGCCTCTTAACTCTATAAGAGGTTTCTAAAGAGCAAAAGAAAACTAAATTATCTTATGATGCCAGCAAGCAATTGTAACAAATATTGTCTTGCATAAATACACTCTCTGTTTTGTTTCCCAGGACTACTTCAGAGTTTTTCCAACATAGGGTTTTTATCCCTGAAGCAGAAAATACAGACTATTTTGTGGTGGGAAACATACTAAAGTCAAGCAGCTGTGGCAATTTGAGACTATTTCCAAACACAGTCATCTTGCTGCTGCGTGTGCAGTTCAACACATTTGACAATTTAGAGTTCCCTGCTCAACTGACTCTGCAATTTGTTTCCTTCTCAGCAGCAGCATGACGGGCTGGAAACCACCTACTGCAAAGTCTACAACACAAAGTGATACTAAGGGCTCAGGCTGGGAGAAGAAATGAATTCCTTCCCATGCAAATGCCTCCTGAAAGTCATAGGTCATCTAAACAAGCCTACTAATTGTTACCACCACTTGATTTTTCACTTTGATATTGCACATGTAGCTCAAACTACTGGAAAGTTCAGTAGCTGTACAGTGGCTGATAAACTTGTAAATGTGTGCACCAAATTTGGGGAAAAAGAATTAGGTAGTTTCACTGATACTTTCTGTGCATCTGCAGTCCTTATGTTTGTGTTAAAACTGGACTCCAGGCTAAAAGATGAGCATGAAAGGAAATAATTATAAATTATCTGCATAAAATCTGCAACAAATTACCTATAAAACTATAACTATCTAAACAGGATGACATTTACTTTATAGGTTCATGACTTCCTTTCTTTAAAGTTAGCTAAGAAGAGAGCAAAGTAATTACAGTTCTCTTTTGATTGATTAAACATGACATATATGCTAATATGAAAGTAACTTCTGTCCTTTGTTACCCAAGCTTCTGGTTTAAAGCAATTTTGAAGATAACAGATATAATCTCACCAGTGCTGCCATTTCTAACGTATATGCCAAGAAAGTAATTCCTCTGCCTTTTTTCTCCAACAGAGAAAGCATATTTTATCCTTCATGTTTCAAATTTCGGATACAGAAGTCAGATGATATTACAGCCATAAATCCTCTGTTTCTTTGCCATTATATATCATGAAAGCTCTGTGCCACCAGTAGAATAAATAATTCTGCCTTTTCACAAAGGTTGTCCCACTGATTTGAGGGAGATTATTTGACTGAATAGGGTTGATGGAATATAGTCCAGCAGGAAAAAAAGAAACACCTGCTAAATTTCACATGAAAGTACAACACACAGGAACAGTGTCCATCAGATTCACCTTTATATAATTCTGTCTTGAGTACCAAGAGACTCTCATTGCAATTGAGGTTCATGGAACTCAGCTTCCATAGAGTTTTTTTGCTTCATAGTTTTTGCCTAAAATTAGGGTTTTACCTATCCTCTAATTCCTTGCCTTGATGCCTTTATGCTGTTGTTTCACTTTAAAGTCAGCATAACACTTATATTTAGGGTGTGGATGTATGCTCTCTTTGCCACCTCTTCTGTAAAAGGCAGAGATTCAATTCCACAAATTCTCTGAGGCTCTCCTTACAGGATGGATACTCAGCTCTCATCATCTGCTTGTGTCCCTTCTTTTCATTCTCTGGTTCCATTCTGCCTTTTCTGTTGAAACCAAAACACAGCATGACATTCTAGCTGTGGTCACACCACTATGAACAAAAATGAGCTTCAAACTCTCTGAACTTAGCAGAGACATCCCAAAAATACATTCACCAAATAGATGTGTTTTTCTTTTCCCAACACTGCATCATATTACATACTCAAATTAAACCCAGTGGACCAAATTCCTCTCTGGATTAAGTTTAGTAATGTCTGTGGAGTCCGGTGAGAGAGAATTTGGACCAATAGCTATTAAAATTTCCAGTTCCCTCCCT
>WAAG01068958.1:67693-92616 GCA_013390105.1 Tichodroma muraria | reverse complement strand
TGTCATCCGTGTCATGCTGTTTTTTGTCCTAGAGCAACATTAATCCATTATTTTTTTAACTATATATATCATCATACATAGTAGAAAGTAAAATACAGTGCTGCACTGAAGAAACAAAATTGGAAGAGAATTGGCTTTTAAGTACTTCTACCTGAATTACTGCAATGTCCTGTCCCACAAAAACAAACCATATGCCAGGAGCACAGAAGCATCAGTCGTGTTCTTGCACCCTACTCTGGCATTTATCCTTTTGTACTGTATTCCCCTTCGCATCTCAGCTTTAGGCAATCTTTCACTAATCCAAGCTTCCTATGTGATATAATCTCATGATTTATTTGCATCCTATTCCTGTTTCAGTATGGAAAACCCACTGCTGTGTTAGCAGTGCAGGTGAGACACTGTCTGCCTGAAGTTTACAGCTAATACGTTAGGGTAAGATAGCACATCATTTAATTAAGAATTGTATTCATTGTTATTACGTACGTAAATTTGCCAGTTAATGGCAAGTAACATTCACACAGTATTAGCTTGACTATATGATAGACAACAATTAATTTTACTATCTGAGTAACATGAGTTTGTATCTCTGAGGTTGAATCCACTTTCTACTTGGTGATAAAGATCTAATGTAATTCACACGAAGCAAAGGCCCACATTTTAATAATTAACACTATTCATTACCTTTAAAGAAGCCAAACGTACATTTAAAAACACATTTCTGAATGCCAGTGTTTAAAGGAGAGAGCTGCTCAGAATATGTTGCACAGTGTGCTTAAGCCAGCCTGAGACCCAGCCTCCATGCCAGGAACTCCCAGGAACATCCAACTCCCAGGCCAGTAAACGCAGGAGCCTGCAGCAGTGACCGAGGGCGAAGCGTCAGTCAGGGACAGACACACAGGGAGGACAGGTCTCTGTATCTGCTCCTGCAGCACAGTCCCTCTCTCCCCAAGCACGGCTTAGTTCCTATTAATGCCTTTGTTCTTCTCTGAAAGCTGCTTAATTGTCGAAAATAACTCCTATCAAAGCTATTCATTCGTCATTTGAAAGAATCCTAAAATATAAGACATGGCAGCAGCCAGCAGGAAACCCGCAAAGCCTTCCCTGCTGGAAATCCACCACCAGCTGCTGTGGGATGGCAGCTCCATTCCTCCTTCCCTCTCTGGGCCAACACCAGGGAGGGCTTTTCTCTGGAATCTCCCCTCAGCAGCACCGGCAGAAGCACCCTTCAGCTCCACAGTCTGCTGCCACCACACCAGGCACCGACCGCTGAGCCTCTGCAGACTCTGCACTCTGCTACAGACACATCTGCTTCCCCAGCCATCCTCTCCTCATTTTTTCATCTTCCCAACCTCCTTTCCTCTTCTGCCTTTTCTCCACAGACCCCTCTATCCCCCACAAGTGAAAGCAGCAAGTAAGCAAAAGACCATTCAGCACATCACCAGGGCTGAAATGAATCTGCAAGAATGCTCCATAATTTTTTCCCAAATTCATGCATAAAATACACTCCTTACTATAGCTGGGAAGAAAATATCATTTGCTGGTTGGTTCTTCAGTACATTAAACTGCCCAGATTGTGATAGAAGTAGTGTAATATTTGTGGTAGAAAATCTACTAGTAAGTAATTCCTAGGGTAGGAATTCCAGATATTTGGTGAGGACATAGCATAGAAAACCACTTTATTTATGACTTACAAAATCTGTTATTGTTTCCAGACAACATAAGATTAAAAAATAAAATCCCATCATTTAAATCCTACAAAAATCTAGAAGCTTAGCTTATTTTCACACAAGCATTATCATTTATGGTATATAATCACACATGCTTTTACAACCACTGAAAATAAAACGTTCCTTCCATGACTTGAAAACAGCTCTTTTTTGAGCATACAAGAGACACCATAAATTGGATTAAAGCAAACCTACACAACTTTGAAACCCATATGTCAAACTTACAAAGTTTAAGAAAGTTAGTTCTCTGAGGACTAGAACTCCAATACATTATAAAACTTTTTCACTTTTTCCATGTGAACCATTTATGTGAAAAGACACTAAAGAACAACTTTAAAGCTGACATAAAAAGAAAAACACAGAATGAAGTTAATTTCTGGTGCTAATCTTTTCAGCTACACCATGGGTCAACTTGTCCCATGATCTGTAGAAATACTGTCATGATTCATCACAGTAAAAAAAAACACCAAAAACATTAATTAAACATTAATTAAAGCATCAAATACACTAGATAAACTAGGAAACAATTGTCAGAAATATTTCAAATAAAAGTATAATTTCCATCAGCATTAAATAAATTTAATCATCCTAAATGCCTTTTGATCTTACGTTCTCAGAGCAAATTTATTTTGCCAAATTACTATTAGATGCAGACAAGAATGAGCTGTTATAATGCCAATATTACCTTAGTCAAGCAGATTAACTCTTGCTAATTATTAAATTACACATTTGGCCTGCTGCATATTAGTAGCTGGCACCAAGTTCTAATTAGCTATTTGGAAGTGCTCGGGGGGGTAGCTGAACGCCCTCTGTGCGTAGGGATCGCTGGCCGCGGCGGGTTTCTGGGCCGGGTGGTGGTGGTAGCTGTCGGCGTGGAAGCGCTCACAGTGCAGGCTAATCCATTCTCGCTCAGTACCGTACCTTTCAGCTTCGGCAAGGATCCTGGTCAGAGCCATGATGTAGCTCAGAGCCATCTGCAGGGTCTCGTACTTGGACAGTTTCTTGTCTTGCCCCCACTGTGGCACCACCTTTCTCAAGCGATCGAAGGCCGTGTTCAGCCCCTGCATGCGTCTCCTCTCGCGGGCGTTGGCGGCCAGTCTCCTCTTGGCAGCGTTCTCCATCCTCTCCGAACTGCACTTCACAACACAGCCTGCTCCGCTTCCGCACTGCCTGTCCGACTCCACACCTGAGGCCAGGTGACTGGATTTACAGGTTTTCATCGTCGAGGCAGCTTCACTTTCACACACACAAAGATCACCTAGCAAAAATTCGGTATCTAAAAAGTGGTGAGGAAAGCACTCATGTAGTAGCCTTCGTACCTCTTGAATCTGTTTCCTGATATCAATCACAGAGTATTTTTCTTGGCTTCTAAAAACATAAATATAATAAAATAAAAGTTCTTCTGGTTCTTCTGGAAATGTCTGTAAATTGTTTCTTATCATTGAAAGAAAGAATGAAGCATTTTTTATGTCTTATGCTTTCATTCTTTTGATTTCTTTAATCTCAAAGAGAGAGAGAAAACAATGAAATCTCCATTCTCAAAATGTACGTTACCGAAGAAAACAGTCCGTTTAATCCAAGAAGGACCTTACTGGATTAAAGGCACAACAACTCCAACTGGCTGTTTCAAACGAGAGAAGCTCTGATTCAGTCTAGGAGAGTGTTTTGCAATGGTGAAGGGTTGCAATCTGAAGACGTAACTTCCTAAGAGAGATCTCTTTTTCCTTGGCTCCTGCCGGCCAGCAACGACTGTGTCGAGAGGACAAGATGAGGCTTTATAGAAACTGCAGAAGCTAAACAGGTGGTAGCAGGTGGGCGGGCGGCACGCTGCTGCCATCCCAGCACCTTCCCACCCTGGGAACTACAGGGGGAAAAAAAGCCAAACAGTAAAATCCCAACATTACAGCCTTCATCTGGTGAGAAGACTTCCAAAGCCATTCTGTCCAGCCCTAACAACTTGCCATCTGGAGTAGTGTCTGGCTGGCCCCACAAGACTCTGGGCAGTTAAGCAAAAGATCTTTTCAATGGATAATCTGTAGCAACTCGGAGGGGCAAAAAAAATCTCTGTGCATTGCAGTATTTATACATTAAAACACATGAAAATTGTGGCTAAGTATTAAGGATAGAAGAAATAACTGCATTAATGAAACAGGAGAAAGAGCTGAAAGATACATGGCCAATAATACCACTGTTTTGCATATATGGTACCAAAATAAGTAAACTCAAATTATTAGAAACCCTCCAGCATTCACAGCTTTAATATTGTATAAAGTACACAACATTGCAAAACAGAGCAGTATCTTGAGAAAAAAAGGGGATTATATATTTGCCTGCCAGCAAATTCACAGTCATTAAAATAATTTAAATATATTTAAACAGTTAAAAGGTAGCTATAGATTTATCTAATAATTGAAAAATATTTAGATGGGTTATGATAGTTATACACAAAAACATGTAAGTATACAAATCACCTGAAAACTGCCCTTTTAATACACTCTATTAAAGTATATATGTGTATTTGACGTGAATTAAAGGTGTCCCTAAATAAGTGACAAGAATAAAAGAGGGTGTGAAAAACAAATCTTCTTGCTGGCAGCAAGGGATCAATTCTGCTACCAACTTTAATGAGAGAGGAGCCACAACATGCATACACCCATGCCCCATAATTAAAACATCTTTCTTTTACTGTACTTGTACTACTAAAATCATAACTACATAAACTTACAAGGAAATATCACGTGATCTTTTTATGATATACACAAAAGGAAAAAAAAACCTGCCACACAATGATTTATTATCTGTATTGATTTCAAACTTAATTAAATTGTTACCAGCATTCATAAATTAGTAACTTTTTTCATTAGAGACTGAATACTGTATATTTATTTAGAACTATAGCTCAATTGTTTTCATTATGACTCCAAAACTTGGTGCAGTTGTAAACAGCTGATTAATCCCTAGCAAAAGCAATGACAATGAAATGAGGTTGAATAATCCAAAAACAATAGGATGCAATTGAACACTAATGGACTCCAGCATGACAGATGTTGGACGTCGGCTGTTACGCCCAGTTGCTCTGCTCTTAATATTCCACATCCTAATGATCATGAACAGAGATGATAGTTGGGGTAGGGAGTCTCCATTATTCCATTATCAAAATGTGTGCCACCTCTTCAATTTTTAAAGAAGTGCAACTTCATCACGTTTCATTAGAAATGTTCGACTTGGCTATCCGTGTGCGCTGACCTATTCTCCCAAACATAAAGAGCTACTACCACACGCTAAAACGCCACTTTCTGACAGACAACTTCTGATTATCTGTGTGAGAACGGCTCCCTTCACAAACCCACAGAAACATATGTCTTTCCCAAAAGGATCAGCAATTAGAACTTGTGAGATCTCTGTTTCTGAAGATGCTCTATGGGAAGTACTGCATGTGCAGTAGAAAAGAAAATCCACATCTGATCTTCATGCTATTGCTAAAACATATTTTAGTGCTACTGCAGCCCTTCTATCCCAAAAAAATTTGTTAGTTAAACCCTCGGTCTCTTACAATGAATGTCAAATGATTTTTCATGTAAAAGAACACCAGAGAATTAAGGTGTTCTGTAAGTTAATAAAAACTGTGTGAAAACTCATGAAATAGCTGTTACTCAATTCAGGTAATTAATCACTCTTCATCTTAGGAGTGCTGCTAGCATCACACCATAAATACAAAAGACTCCCCTTTAAAACAGTGTACTTTATTTTTTCACTTGGCAGCAGTTTTCCTTTTTTAACTTATTATGTCCTGCCAGGATAAATTACAATGAAGACTTCAAATATACTGAAAATCACAGTGCTTCAGAAACTTTATATTTCACTTCACTAATACACAGTAACACAGTACACAGCGGTGCTGTTAATTTTCCCTCCCTAATTGATTCACCACCATTATCATGCTTTGACTAACATACTGCTGTAATCTCAAGAGAGATGTGATTTATCTCTCCTGCTGAACACACTGCAACTTCAGCTTAAATGATTTGCTATCAAATCACAGGGCAAGAGCCCAGATCCATTTAGACTAATAACAAACTAACAACAGGATTTTATAGTTCATAGGCAAAGCTAAAAAACGCTGGCAGATCAAAGCACCTGCTTTTCACCACTTAAAATTTTGTAAAGTTCCTGCTTTATGAAAGCAAAACACAAAACATATCAAGGTCTTATCCACACCAATCTACTTTGTTTGCACAGCCCCCTTGCATAGCCTTATGATAATGTTACCTCAAACTAAAAAATAATCTGCTTTATTGCTCAGTGAATAAGAGAAAGGGTATCAGCTGGAATTTTCACAGGTTTCCTTCACTCGGTTTGATTTCCTCTATATTTCAGCTTTTCTCAATTAGTGCTTACATAATGTTATTCCCTCTTCCCTTTACTTTTAACAAATTCTCATACGTATTACTATTTGAAATATTTTTTTAAATCATTAACAATATTTTTATTATATATATTTTTAAAAGCTATTACTATAGCCTGATGTGATAAACTGCTGTGGTGCTAAAACCTTTTCTTAAATCCTAACTTACATTAGGTTCATGGGTTTTGTATATCAACCATTTCTCCAAAAATTCCCTTTTACTCATTTTTTTTCTTTCTCATAAGATAATCTTAAGCCAGAAAAACACCAGAATCATGAGGAAGAAGTTCTGTTTCTACCCAGTTGCTCAAATTTCAATCTTTGATTCTCGAACTACGCAGGTACCAATTTAGTGCTACTCTATGATCCTTGCAGCATTTTTCCTGAGTCATATTTTAATTCTAAAATAGCATCATTAACCAAAATATTATGTTTCCATCAGAAAAAACAAGAAACAGATAAGAATGCTATTTCAGTCATAAACGAGATTATTTTACCAACCTCAAGTCACCACCAATATTAGGAAAATAAAGGAGGCTTTCAACCCATTAAAGAAATTAGCTAGTTTCAGGATTTATGACTACATACATAAATCCATTCAAAATTGTCTGATAGGTATCCAAGTTAAAAACACAGATGCAATTAGTGCAGCACCCACTAAGAGATGAGTGTCTTTCACCTGTACTACTATGGAAAACACAATCTAATTACTTTTAATAGGGACTGACTGAGACCAGATACTAAATTTTAAATGAAATTAAAGCAATATTTCTGGTCAAAATCTAATTCCTTCCTACTTTCTCTACCTGTATTTATAAAAAGACACATACAAACAATGTATCAAAACAAGAATCTTACCTCTCCCTTCTAGCCAGAACTATTTCCTCTCAGGTAGATCCTTTCTAAAAGCCTCAAGACTCCTCACCACTGTCGTTTACCGTGAGCAAAGCAGAAAGACTGGCATGCTGTATGCTGCCTAATTAAGAGCAGGTGGGTAACTACCAAAATATGACCATCCTTAAGGGCCCAATTTCTTGTAACATTTGACTCAGCTCACAAGACAGGCTAGAAATCCCTGGTGTGCAAAATCACTTCTTCTCCTGCCTTGGTTATTTGCATTGTTTTCCCTGTCACAGCTATAGGACTATCCAAACCCAACAATTCACTAGAGAATGTTGTATCCTGAAGGGACACTTAGTAATTAAGGGAATAACAATCTACAGCTGCAGGAGGAGTTTGCAGTCACTTCACCTGGGGCTTCCCACCCTGGTGCTGGACACTCTTTCCTATACAGTGCTTAGAACAGTTCACTTTCCTCTCCAGTCTCTCTGGGCTGAGCTCATCTTTCTAGCAGCTCCAGCAACTGTCCCAACTAGGCTTAAGGCTCTACCTGCCATACTGCCCTCCAGTTACCACTTCTCAATTCACCCATTTCTCTTCTGTTCCACATTATCCTTCTTTCCCCCCTCAGGTGAGGCTCAAAAAGCAGAGCTTTCCCCAGTGATCCAGCACAGAACACCCTTTCAACATAAATGCATTTGAAAGCGTGCTTTTACAGCAGGAGGTCAGAAACCTCATATAAAACAAAAAAGGAGAGAGTCCTTTAACCACAGTACTAGAGGAACACGTCCATAACATTATATATTGAATTTGGTAACATTATATATTGAATTTGGTAACATTATGTACCTTTGTATACACACAGGACAGATCATGAAAGAAGTTTCCACCTAGAATGATATTGCAACCCACTGCACCACTAGAGCAGCAAAAAAGCTCTGATGTATTACAAAGCTAGTGAATTTTCCAAGCATCATATACATCTCCTGTGCTTAAAAATACAGTTATCTGTCAAGGTCAACTGCACCTGCACATGCTCAGCCATTTGCAAAAGCTGTCCTGATGTTTTTCACAAGGCAACCTACAGACACAACACACCAGGGCACACACAGTGACCTGGCACTATGTTCACTGGTCACTGCTGCAGCAGAATGTGCAAGGAAGCTTGGCTGCTGCAGTACTACAGCTCTGGGAGCTTTGTTCCACAGCTCAACCAACTAGTCTGGGTGAAATACTGACTCTCTGTTCATCTCTCAGCTGTGAATTAACTTGATCAGCACTATCTCCAGTACCACTGGGCAAAACAAATTTTAAAAAAGTTAAAAATACTTGTTGAGCATTACACAGGCATTCTGACACAGGCAAGAGCAGAACCCATTTATTTAAGATGTAATTCAGTTTCTTTAAGCACCTTTTATTTTCCCATATACTCAGTTTCAATGAGACAAGAGTCTTCCAGAGAAGACCTTCCATTACTATACAGCTTGAGACTTATTAAAAGCACTATGCATGCTCTGCACCATGAAACAGATGAGGGAAGGAAGCTACTTTATCCTCCTGATTCCAGACAGGAATCACTGTTTTCATGATCTCTGACAGATGTTTTCCCAACCTGTTCTACAAAACCTCAAACAGGGTAATTAGCAGCACAAATGATATATTATTATCTTTTCATAGATAAGATACGACAGGATTAGAAAGATGAAGTAGATGGTCAGGACCTACTTCATCAGCTGATTTGACCACGTTTCCTCACAGCAGAAGGAATTATAAACTCAGGACTCTTGGGTTCAGTGCTAGATTCTGGAGAAAGCAATTCTCCAGAGATCATTTACCTCTTAATCCTGAGGATTTTACCTTAGTCCTTCCCCCTCTTGTGGCTCCTCCCCTTTTTCTAACTTTTTCAGGTGTCTCTCATCCAACTACCACCCTGCCCATTCCTCACACCTGTGTATCATGAACCTGCTTGTGAGAACTAGGATGTGTGCCCTTGTTTTTAGAACTTTATAAATGTACTTAAATTTAATGAGATTTTTGACACTGAAGCAACAGCACTGCTACAAATGAAATAAAACCAAAAGTCCTAAGCTTGCTGCAAAGAATGGATGAACCAAAATCTTTTAATAGGAATCAGCTGTGTTCTCCCTTAACCAACAGACATGGTCAGACAGCCTCAAGCAGAGGGTATGATTTGTTATTATAGTTTACCTGCTGGCAGGTCAGCCTTTTGCTGGATTAGGTGGTGTTATGCCTTTCCTGTCCCTAGGAGCTGCTTCTTCCCAAACACCAGCATGGGAGGCAACACAGCAGTCACAGATTGAGTCAGTTCCCCAGGCCAACCATGTGAACAAACGATCTTTCTTACCCTGTAGTAAGTTACTATTAAATTACCTATTTGCTATGACATCAGAAGCATGAGAAACACATTAACATGATTGCAATCACTGCTAAAAAACCCCTTCACTTTCATTTGCTCTACATAAAACAAACAAACAAACAAAAAAACCCAACAAAACCAAAAACTAACCATTCACAAGTTACCCTTTAATTTTTTTATTTTTTTTTAAATTTCTTTGGAATTGAGTAGAAAGCCTACAAAAAGTCCTAAAAATAGAAACTGAATGGGTAGCTATGCTGAGAGGCATTATGGAAATTCATCATCTAACAAAATTACGTCCCCAGAAAACTCTCTCCAGCTGTTAAAGATCATCAAATATCAAGGTGTGAAAACACAACCCCTTTCTATTTTTTGATAAACATTTTCCTCATAATATCTGGGGATTGTATTCTTGATACATGGAAGAACTAAACCTGTTCATACAGTATCTAAGACTTTAGTATTGGCAATGAACTGACTTTAACACAGCCTATGGAAAAGAGCTGTTACGGGAGTGGAGCTTTCTTTTTACTCTTGAGGAGACAAAGGTGCAGAGAAAGGGAGATATAAAAGGTGTGTCATGGTATCAAAGGAGAGGAGTGTAAGAATGTGCTCCCACTGAGTTTCCCAAATACCTCATCAGAAAAAATCTTATTTACAATCAAGCACACAAAAAACCTGCTTGCACGTGCAGATTTTGGTCAAACAAGGAGTTTGGTGCATGTGGTTGTTTGGCCTGATTGGCCAATGTGTAATATTGACACTTGATTAAGCCAATGAAAGACATGGGTACGCCTTTGTGAATGCACATTTTAAATGAGAACTCGGGAAAGTTCTTTCTTCTGGTTTCCGGTGGGAGAAGAGGGAACACCCCAGCCCAGCAGGCTCTCCCGGCACGGCCGGGCCCTGCCCCGGCTGCAGCCCTGGCCGGGTCTGGGCCGGCTTTTCCCCTGTCCCGGCAGGCCGGGCGGGAAGGGCGGAGGCCGCGGGGTCCTGGGAGCAGCCGGGCCGGGCCCGGCTCTGCCGAGCCATGCGGCCAGGCCAGGGAGGATCGGGCCAGGCCCCGGCAAGCTCACAGGTTGGGGGAAGAAAGGACATCAGCCTTCTGCTCGTCAGCCTTCTATCAGCCAGTTTCTTCAATAGAGAAACTTCTTGGCACAGCAATAGAACTTTCAAAGCATGAATCCTGCCCGAGTGAGAGAAGGAAGAAACTGAAAGAGATACAAAGAGACGCAGCATGAGACCTAAGTCGGGAGAATGAGAGAGGAACTTTAAGCTGGAAAGAAGATTGAAAGAGTGGCTTAAGCTGGACCTTTTTTTGTAAGGCCATAGAGAATAGACTAACTACTCCTGTAACATACAACCTGCTTTTTAGGAGAAAATGCTGAGTTCTAGTTGGGACTGCAAAGTAGTGTAACTATAATATAATAGAGAAATTTGAACAGAAGACGACCGAGAGAATGAGATGATGTCCTCTGCCTAGTGAGAGAAAAAGACTTCTGGTATTTTTTGAGATGAAAATGAGATAAGTGAAGAAAACTTTTGCCTTATACTAGAAAAAGCATCCTTAAACTGTATCCTAATGAGCTGTTATATTCCATGAGCAGCTGTTGAAAGCTGTTTCATGGGAGGGGGCTTCACAATGGCAAATTTCCTTCCTCCAGGCGGGCTATTGGTGAAAGGTGAAAGCAAGAGAATTAACATCCTGCAAACTTCTGTGGCATTCAAGAAAAGACTCTGCTTCTTCTTCAGTAAATTGAGAAATAATTGTTTCTGAAAGTGGCACTGACTGAGTATTCCAGATTTCTTTTTTTTCTCTTTTCATGTGTCTGAGGGGTGGGTAGTTGGTGCGGCGAAGTATGTTTTTGAAAGTTTCATTCCAATTCTTGTTGTTTTTTTTTCTCTTTTTTTTTTTAGTTAATAAAATCTGTTCTTCTCAAGTTTAAACCTGCTTTGCTCTTGATTACAGAATTTTAAATTGGCAACCCAAATTAATATTTTCTGTCTGTTTTCAGACTGAAACCACAACAGTGCACTTCAAAAGTAGAGAAAAAAATGCAGCATTTTGTTACTGAATTGCATCCTATTTTATTAAAACTTCCACATAATTTGAAATTATTTGAATAATTTGAAATTTCTGCATAACTGTGAAAAAAAATGCACTCCATAGTAAAAGCACTGTTTCTCTCCCCAGACATGAACAGCTAGTCCTTCTCACTTCTACTGAGGTTTTTTTCTCTCACATGCCAACCGTCCACAAGACAGGACCAATGACAGCCACTCTGAACATTCAGTTTTTCATTCCTTCCAACAAGAACATTGATTTTCTCAGTTCTTTCTGACAGCGGAAAGTCACTGTCCATTGTCTATTCTCTATCAAGAGGCATAAGGACCTCAGACTGAAGCTGACATCTTCCCTGCCCCTCTTGCCACAAAACCCAAGGAGAGGTGGAAACGAGTGCTGCAATCCACTCTGGGACACTGTGACTTGTGCAGTTTCTGCATTGTAAAGACTTTGCAACCTGCAGCCTGCTTCACTCCAAATACAGAAATAATGAATGTGCAGAACAATACAAGGTAGTTTAAGGATGAAAATGAGTGTTGAAATTGTTGAAAACAGAAATATTTCTTGACAAGTAGACAAAAACCAAAAGCCAGTAGAGATGGTCCCCTTTTTGAGAAGCAGTAAAGTACACGAGGAAGAAGCTCTGTATGGGATAAAACATAGCATGTAATGCCATGAACCCCTAAACAGCTGAGTATACTTATTATTCAGCCCCAAGAATTCTCACTGAATTGAATGGCAGTCTGCTTACAATATTAGACACCAGCACCTGGAAGTTCAGGGAAAAGACAAAAGTGATGAAAGGCAATGGGGAAAAACAAGGGCCACAAGATGAGATATAAGCAGAGATACAGGCAGGAACAGAAAGTGACAATAATAAAACATGGGAGGGTTTCAACTGGACTGAGCTGCAACAGTTTACAGGAACACACAGTCCCTAAAGTTAGGAACTGTCTTTGTTTTATTTCTTCTCGAGCCCTCTGACTAATTGTTGTAACATGGAGAAGGTAATGCACCTTGGAAATGAATTACAGTTATACACTGGTTCCTAGCCAATTGGGAAGAAGACTCTCAAAACTCTTCATCTCCCCAAAACATAATTAATGCTACAGTTAAAGTTGCTTGCTCAAAACAAAAACGTGTATAGATTGTGCCATAGTTTATTGACTAATCAAAATAAAGGAAGGAACAATGGAGAGAGTGATGCCAAAGGATGCTGTAAGCTTTTTACAAAATCATTTTTCACTTCAGAAGGAGTTATTTTCTTGTGTAAACAGGCATAAAATTACTACCCAGTGCCCTGCTTCTCACTGATTTCTACTTGATTTCTACAGTTTGCCAGATGCTGTTTGGTCTGAGTGTTGCCTTGACCTCCACTGGTGACGCTGGCCCCTTTCTGCTTTGTGGAGCAGTATTTTCCCAGCAGGGAGGTCCCACCCTCTAATAGTTCAGTTGCAACTTTTGCTAAAGGCTCAGAGGTTACCCATATGTTGTAGTGGAGGGGCCAGCCTGGCTGGAATTAACTCAGGAGTGGCGTCCAGCTTTGTGGCTGGAGCTGGCCCAGAGGAGATTATAAATGCCCCAAAACTAATTAAATATTTTGTCTCCTGCTGGTAAACAAAAGCGAATGAGGGCAAAAATGCAAAATGCCTGATTTAACTAGGATCTGTAAGTAGCTTGACAACAGCAACCCTGAAGCCAGTGATGCATGATTTAAAGGCCCCTAATGGGTCAAAGCTGTTACACAAATGAGACTTTTGTCGATTATCCTTCACTTTATATATTTGCAAAACTGTTACACAAATGTACTTCCTATCAGTTTTCAGAGCACTTCACACAAGCATTTCTGGGGTAAGAGCCATGCAGTCCAGATATTTATTTGGAAGCTTTCTTAACTTTCATTTTTGCACCAAAGAAACACAGAAAGTAAACATAAACACCAAGGAAAGAGGTACAAATAAGAAGTGACAGCATTTTCAATAACATTTTCAAGGATCTGAACTGTCAAGTGTTGCTTCATAAAAATGAGAGAGAAGAATTATCTCAGTTAATAACAGATCCAGTAAATTTTTTTCAATTCAATATTCTCAGCTAAGTGCCTTCTTCTATGCACTTCTATTTAAATACATATATAAAAATACATATAGAATATATATAATCAGTTAAATTATTTAAATGCAGAATGATATATATTTAATCAGTTAAATTATTTAAATAATGGATCAAATGTTTTTGATATACATAATTCAGATTTCGTATATTCAGTTGTGTAAATCAAAAATCCACTCTCATGGCATTTTAAATATTGTATGTCCAAAAGGGTATACTATATTTTAAAATACACTGCTGCAGACTCAGTTTTTCTTTTAGAAATATGTAAGAACTGTCACATAAATAGTCCGTGACAATTTTTTAGAAGGTTAAGTGATGAAAAGTCTCACAAAAATCCCATTATAAAAGAAAATGAGAATTCTAATTTGATGTTCTGTATACTAATTTCCCATTCATGCTTAACTTCATGTGTTTCTGTAATCCTTCTGCAGCTAATGGGACTAATCCAGTATCCAAAGGTAAAAATGGCCATAAGGTTTGGTTGTCCAGGACCCCAGTGTATAATGCTGTGAACTAGAAAGTGACTTGTTAATGAAAGCAGAGCGTTCACCTCATCTGGGAGGGCATGTGTTCAATCTTTATATTTTCCATAAGCCCAGTTTTACTTGCTTTTTTTAAAAAAAAACCTTTATAGTAGGGTTATCTTTATCTGATGAAATTTGAAACTTACTCAAAAATGGCCAAGATGAGTAAAAGAAAAGGAAGCCTTAAAACAAGTTGATATATATATATATATGTACACACACATATAAAATATACCAAATACATGTGTAGATCTCGCTTCATTTCTATTGTACTTTACCATCAGATTTTTACTTTATCATTTAACTGTTATACAAATTAAGTAACCCTCAGTCAGTTAAATTAAAAAATTATACTAAGGGCTGATGTTGCAATTACTGCTTTCCAATTTAAGGAGGAACTCTTGTAGCTCTCATGGTCTGCACCCTGCCCAGCCAGCTGAGCGCCCACTCACACACTCACATTCCACATCTGCTCTTTTGTCTGCTCGGACAACAGGACGCCACAGAGGTTTCCCCATCAAAAGAAAGGCAATTGTAAAAGATTAAGACGTTCTAGTTAGGCACATGGTAGCATTTGATGTTTCGGATTTTCAGCTCTCCCAAGTGTCACGTTGGCGGGCTCTAACGAATTGGATTGGATGTGACGGGTGTATTCTAAAAGCTACCAGGAAAGGCAGTTGTGAAGAAAGAAACACTTAATGTCGTGCCTGCTGATAGATAATGCTGTCTCAGAATGCACAAAGGACAACGTTTCCCATCAGGTACAACAGAGTAAAGTGATAAGCCATGGCTAGGAGAGCAAAAATCTCACTGCACTCCATGTACATAGCAAAAGGACTGAACATCTGATATCAAAAAGCTTGGTGTTTGTTTTTTTGTCCTGTGAAGGTACTTGTTTCTTCTAATTCCTTATCATTTCAGGATTTCAAGAGTCTTGAAAGTCAGCATTCTATCAGATTTCAGTGGAGTTTTCTTCTGAATTCTACGAACTGAAGGATGGGAAAGTTAATGATTATCTTAGTGGAACTTAATTATTACCACAGTGGAAATTTCAAATTAAGAGTTCTAATAATTTTTTACAGAAACATTTTCAGCCACTGCTGTTATATAAGTTTCCTTCTTTCCACACAAAATAAATTATACAATCATTCTTATTTAATTGCATACATCATGGTTTATGTCATCAGCTACTCATGGACTTTAATTCCTAAAAAAATGCAGGAAGGCAGCTCTATTTCTGTAGCAGCTGGCTTTATTCACATATAATTGAGAAGCAAAAAGATATGAATTACTTTTTTTTTCTTACAATTTAAAAAAAAGTCTGAGCACAGTAATAATTATACTTACGTAATTCAGACTCAGTGAAAAACGTGCCTCCGATAAAAGTGCTACGGGTTTGAAGAATTAGGGATGTTTTTAAAGTCAAACACTAGGAAAACTTCTGAGGAATATGGGTGACAAAACAGGAACATGTATGTATGACTGGACAGGGGACAGGAGCTTGCCTCTACTTTTTTCAGCAAGGCTGTTTTCCAGACAAGGTGCTAATGTTTTCTCCCCCAAAGCAAAAAGATCTCAATAAATTGTACAAGGCCTTTCACAGGCCCAGCTGGAAGAAGCATGTAAGAAGATTTCTCCTGGTTAAGAAAAGATTGGCATAATCACTGTCAGGTCTCACTAAAAGAACAAGATGCCGGAAAACAGTTGAGGAGAGGAAACAAACACACAGAACTTATGATATCTCCTACTTTTCCTTGGCTGGCAGGAAAGGCTAACAGAAGCAATGAATTCATATTGCACTGTTCTAAGGGTCAAAATCCCACTTTCTTTTTTGTCCATCTCAAAATCCTAGGGTATAGCACAACTGAATCCATACTCCCAATCAGCCAGGAATGTAGCAAAGACTACACTCCTGAAGTACAATTCCCTCTGGAGCTATTCCTGGAACTGGCTGTACTGTTCTTCAGTCAGTGCTAGTGCTTGGTAAGATAAACAAACCCTTTGTTAAGAACTTCCAAAAGGAAACAGAAATACCAATTAACTGCTGTTCTGTCTGGAACTAATATAATTCAAAGGTGTCTTCTAGTACCTTGGGATATGGTGTGCTCTGCTCTGGAGAGGACCAATCGGTGAGAGATTGATGAAAGGGTGGTGAGGTCAGAGTTGCAAATACAGAACCATCTGCAGGGTCTCCTGGGTTGGTACCTGCAGCATAGTAATTTACAGGAGCAGGTGTTCCCTTTTAATCTACTTTTTTTTTTTCTGCTGAAATTGTAACTTTATTGAAAAGTGCCTGCTGTTTGTTATTAAGAGGGTACTTCGTCCATTTTTGCTATTAACTAACTGCTGAAAGGTTTCTGAAAGTTTTAATGCCCATAATCCTTAAAATTACAATTGAGAAAAGAGGCTGTGATGTTCAGCATGGAAGCCAACCAGACACATCTTCAGAAAGCTGCTACATGTAAACATAATAAAGCCCAAAAGTCTGTTCTTAAATCAGAAATACATTGCTCAGGAATGAGCCATTTCTTCCTGAAAAAGGGTGACTGAAATTATTCTAGTTGTTAAGATTATAATTTATTGTTGTTTACAGCCATAATTAATTATGGAGAAAGGAAGTTTTCTGAAACAGAAAAAAAATTCAAGAATTCCAGCTGGAATTTTCCACCTGAGTTGAGCTTGGTGGCATGGGCACTCTGGTCAATCCCCTTTGGTTTGGCTCAAAGCACAGCAAAAGGTCAGTAAAGAATATATTTGAATTCAAACTCAGGTTCCTAGCTTTGCTCCAGCTCTGCTATAATCTACATTTTCTCTTCTCTGGCCTAGCATCTCTCAACCTGCCCCCCACATCATCCAAAATGGCTTTGCAATGGTTTGAACAGTGCTCACATTCCACAGTGCCCACACAGGCACTACATCTCCTGCTCCTCACACACCTCCTTCAGCCCCTTAAAACCTCTGCTTCTTCACAAGTCTACAAATGTTCTGGAGAGTTTTCATTGGGTTTGCCTAATGTATTTCACCTACCTGTAACTCTCACCAGGACAACAATGACATACAGGAAAGCAGTTTCCTGGTTTGGGTGTATCACCAAAAAAGTCACAGAACACTGCAATGTTATTAAAATTTGGGTTTATATGAATCACAGCAGCAAAACCCAAGGAATATCCTTCTTTGCCAATCAGTGAGGCAAAACTTAAGTCAAAGTGCACCTCTCACTGAAGAAACCAATAGAGTTAGAAATGTTTGTTTTTTCATATTCTGCTTTAGACATTAAATCGAAATGTCTTAGTCTAAAACTGACTTTCTAGGGAAAAAAAACCATACACACTATTGAAAAAAACATACACACTATCTGGTCGTATCCTGGGTTTTGTTCTTTCATTTTCTTATTCTTTGGAAATTTTTATTTATGGTTTGCAGTAAACTTCAGGAAATAAAAGGACAGTGACTCAGCAATTGAGAAAAATCCCCTGTTCAGTGCCTTTGTTTAAGTCTCTTAATTAATTTCAAGACAGTTTTACTCCTTGGGGGGAAAAAAAAAAAGATGTGAGAATAAAATGTGCTTTATTGGCAGATTTTTCAGTTTTTAATTGAACTAATTTAATTTTTACCTGACCAAGCAACACCCTTTATTTTAATTTAGGGGTTTTTTTTTACTTCTGGGAAGGTTCCCTCTGTTCCCAGTGTGTTTCCCTGTCACTCTGATGAATACCGAGACAAAGAAATCTTTCCTTTCCCAGAAATAACTGCTTCATCTGTTGCTAATTTCCCTTCCCATCCCTTATGGAACACATGGCTCCTTTCTATGACCTCTTGCTGTGTGCACATTCATGAAGTCTTTCATTTCCTCCTCTTGCAAAAATTTCCAAATTTAATAACAACTTTTAATATATGTTTTCTCTCTATTCTCATCTAAATAACGCAAAAGAAATGCAAAGTATTTTCATGACTCCTTTAAGCAACCCTGTTAAATGGCTTATTGAATGAAAAAATGGCTTCCCCTTTTCTTTACATCCCTTTTAGCTCTACATTCATTTCCACAGCAATAAACTTGCATGCTTTCTGTTGCTCACTCATGTTTCTTGTTCTGCCTCCTTCCTCATGGCTATGTGCTTTCCTCCTGGCCCCAGCATGAGCTGTGCTCTGCAGAGGCACACGCCCAAGAAGCAAAATAAGCAAATGGGCATTTAAATGTTTATGTCTGGGCTGCTGGATCTAGCCATGGATACCCCAGCCTTACAGTGGCCTGAAGCTTCTGTTGGACATTCTCATAATAAATAACACTCAAGTGCACAGGAATTTTTGGAATTGTATTTCCCTTCACGTAATTTGCTCCTGGTTCAACACATCTCTATGCCACCGGTCTTAATTAAGAGAGCAGCACAAAACAGTTCTGCAAATCCTCTGCACCAGAAACACTAAACAAATCCTTTGCAAAAATGATGTGAAACAAGGCAAACAAGGTCTAAATAAACTTACTCTAAGTTTGCACGACATATTTTTTGTATTGGAAGACAGAATTTGTCACAACAACTAATTTCCTTTACTGTTAACTGAAAATGTGCAATACATTTGATTATTCACTAAGACAAAATAAGTCTCAGTGAATAATCAGAATCAGCAGGTCAGCTACACGATATTTCATGAGAATAAAGATGCTCCTCAGAAAATAAGTGCTCTTTTTCTTGCCACTCTCAGCAGCCTTACTTGTTTTGCATATGGTTGCATGCTTAATTAGTAATCTTTCTGTAAGTGTCTGCAATTAGACAATGATGATTAATAAAATAACTCCTTTAAAGCTCCATTTAGGCAGCAGAACTGCACAATCAGGTATAATTAATTCATCATCAATAAATCATGGCTGATGAACTAATATGTTGATTACAAACACATTACTGCGTAGCCTCCCACCTGAGCTCTGGTGATTTTTCTATCCTGAAAAGAAATAGAGACAAAATAGTAGTAAACTATTAAAAAAACATGCTTTCAGCAGCAAAGATATCAGGAAATTTAGATAACAAGTCTCTTTAAAATGTATGAGCCTTGTTCATTGTTAGTCCTCTTCAGTAAAAGAAATAATTGTACTGTCTATTTGTTAAACGTGGACGGGTGAACACTACCTGCTTCTTTAGTTCATTTATACTCCTAAGGAAGGCGTTTTTTCCACAGGCATCTCTGACTATGGGCCAGATTCTGTTTTTGCCTAAGGCAGGAGGAAGAATTAAATGCAGCACCATGAGTTCCACGTGCCCTGCCAGACAGGGAACAATCGGAGCTGTGGGCAGAGGAGGCCAGGGCTGAAGCTGCCACAGCAGCCGTGCTGCAGAGCTGCCTCCACAGCTGGGATTTGCACCTGACCACGAGCCCGTGCTCATAAATCACATTGCAGCTCCACCAACTTCAGCAAGCCTGAATACAGGAGAAGAACGTGCATTTCCATTTGGAGACTCCTGCTTGCCACCTAGCTCCTGAGCTGGGTAGTGCCTTTAAATCACGTTTTTGCTGTGTTCTTTGTAGCTGCAGGAGATGGAACTTTCCATTTAAATTAAGATTCTCACACTTGTCCAGCTACTTGGACTTAAGTAAGATGTAAGTAACAAGCTCTGATAAAATTCAAAATAAATGGAAAAAAGGGAACTTGGCACAACTACGTTCCTCATGATTTATAACAGGATGACATACAACTGTTTCCATAGTATGAGACTGCCTTTGAATTCAAAACACTTCACCCTGAAATATTGCAAGGAACTAAACCAAAGCTTAGGATAGAGGTGACTTAAAAGGGAAGATGGTTTTAGCTAGAGTAACAGAAAGTTCCATATTCCTAATAAATCCGGTGAAAGACCACATCATGGTGACAAAATCTGAAGCAGTACGCTTCATGAAGATTATAGAAGAAACTTTCCGTTTAGGAGAAAATTCTTCAGGTTTTGAAAAATAATTGACATTGCTGTAACCAATAGAGTTTCCTTTCAGATTTCAATCAGCTTTATGTGCATCACAAGGTCAATCTGTTAAATCTTTCTTCTAAACCTTTAACTGAAAGTATTGACTAAGCAGCATTGCTATGATCAAAGGCAATACCATTTGACTTTGAAAAATACTGTTCATGAAAGAGCACCACAAGGCACATTTCTAAACCATTTGTATTTTTTTCATATTTTAATTCAAGTAAGTTAATGAACATGGTTGTCATTTCAATATATAGCCGAGAAAACATAATTTTTTTTTAAGAATTAATTCAGATTTCATGAAAAATTATCTATATGGAAAAAGTCCGATTATCAAACAGATGCTTATAGTTTAGTCCAGGAAGCAGTAAGGGCTTTCAACATGGAATTTGGAAACAAAGAGAAGAATCATTTAAAAGTAGAAAAACAAGATAGCTGTACTTGAACATTTTCATAGGTCAGTACATTGGAAGTGGCAAGATGGAAGCGAAGAATACCAAGGATCTTGAATATCAGAAGTATTTTTAAGCAATTTTTAAAATTGGACAATGAGTAATCAAAGACTTTCGAGAACAGCAGTGATTCATTGCCTAGAGCCGAGATAAAATCAGCATAATCAGAGTAACAAAGATTAGTGATTAGTGAGAGGAGAGGGAGATTAGTGGCAGTTCTTTCAGAAAGTCAGGTTTCCTTTTAACACCACGGCAGTCTGCCCCGCAATGTCAACTCTCCCGTCACTGCGCACGGAAATCTTCAACTCTCCTCCACGGCGGGAACATTGAAAAGCTAAACAGAAACAAGAACCCCGAGTTAGAAAACTAGCATGCATCACAGATTATGTAGAAATCCATGAAAACTCAGGGTAGGGAGGCTTCTGGCTCCAGGAAAGCAAGCAGCACCCAGGGCAAGCAGTGCACCGGGATCCAGTGCACCTGTGCATCCATACCCAGGATGAATTGATGGATGAAGCCAAGGGTCTATCTCCGACTAGACCCTGCCTATGGAGTCTGGCAAAATTGCTACTTAATAGCAGTGGTGAAGGGTAGCTTGCTTTGTTGTAGCAAATTAAGTTTCTTCTGTGTATCTAAGTCTTGAATTCTCCCTTCAGGGGATACAGTTTTTGGAGGAAAGAAGGAAGAACACCAAGCCTTATCTGCATGAGAATGAAAAACCATTTTACAGGTACTGAACACCCAAAGCTGATACAGAATTCAAAGAACGTGCCCGGCTGAAGGGTGAAAAAGCTCACAAAGGCAGTGGGAAAAGTCTACAAAGAAACACAGACCCCGCTTCAGCTATCACAAACTGACACCAAATTATTACACAGGCAGCAACAGATATTAATTTATAGAATCTTGAAGATGTAATTTAATACAACTGGACAAACTTGAAGTAGAAACAGCGTTCTGCTTTTAACTGCTTAGAGAACTAAACTTTTGCCTGAACTGTTGAGCTGTACACAGGAGGGCTGATGTTCACTTAGCATGTGGAGCCTCTAACTTGTTTCAG
This sequence comes from Tichodroma muraria, assembly GCA_013390105.1. NCBI lineage: Eukaryota > Metazoa > Chordata > Aves > Passeriformes > Sittidae > Tichodroma > Tichodroma muraria. The sequence goes on along the minus strand of WAAG01068958.1, from coordinate 71,103 downwards.
CAGTCTCATTTTAGTTGCACAACTTGACCAGAAAATGGTCTGGTTCAGATAACTTAGAAAAGGTTTGAGTTTTAAGCAGAGCTGCCTTTTTGGAAAGGCCCTAAATAGATGAAGACATAATGTTGTCTCCTTACTCAATGAACTTCCAACTGCCCCAGAGGTTGTCCAAAGCTAAATGGCATGTTTTTCCTCTCAAACCCACAATTTTTGAATTGGGTAGAGATTGTATTCAGATCCCAACAGAGCACAGGCTCTCTGACAGCATATATGCTGTATGCTTTAAAACTATTTCTCAGCCACTGCTGCTAAGAAACCCCTTCTTAGATCAGGAGACTAGATTCTCAGACAAAGCAAGCACTCCAAAAGAGTGGAAAAACAGGAGCTATTTAGAGATTGAGATTTACACTTTCTCTTCTTTTCCATTTATAGAACCATGGGTTGTTTTTAACCTGTCAGAACACCATCTATGAATGGAGTAATGCTTCAACTGAATATTTTAGACACTTAAAAGACCCAGGCCAGCTAAAATTGATCAATTATTATTGCCAGGTGTGGAGACACACCTAAGCTCTTCCACTCCCATGTGACAGCAGATTTAAAATACAGGAGATTAATTGTTTCAACTCTTCAAAGGTTGGTTGGTTCAAACTCTAGCTCTTTCATGTCAGGATTACTGAGATTGTTTTGATATTGGTTCATTTTATCTTACTTTTAAAGAAACTTCCAAAGTAGAAGAAAAACAAAAAATAACCCACAAAAGAAATTTTTAGCCAAGCTTACATGAAAATAATACTTGATCTCTTCCTTCTCTCACACAAAGCACTGATATTTCACGCTATGTCCAAGAGTAAACAGGTCTGCATGGAACATTTCAATACCCAGAGGATTTTATTGAACAGCTGTGCCTCTGGAGGCACTCAGGCTTCTCTGAAGTGCACTCGCCTTTTAGATCACAAAGTTGCTGCACGCCTATTCCACGCCTGCATTTACCAGGAATGCCTCGTGTTATACATAGATTTTATACACGTCTTCTACGAAAACAATTATGTACAACTGTACAAACAACATCTAACAGCTGAATTCACAGTGCTCCGAGCTCCTCTGTGGTTAACCTGACACACAGGAAAGTTTGGGAGCAGCCACAAGGCCTGATATCACAGCATCACACCCCCTGCATGCACACATCAGCTGCTGATGATGAAACATTATCCTGTTGGCTTGGAGCTTCTTACCAGCCCAGATGGAGCTCAATGAACCCTGCTTAATGAATTTAAGGACTAATGGTTTTTCTTCATAATGTCATCAGAATGACATCAACTCAGGAAGAAGTGCCACTTTGTAATAATTGATTAAGCTGATTTTAAGAAAACACTGGTATTTTGAGTTTCTAAACCCTATAGAGGAATGCTGCAAGAAGCACTTGTTCCTTAACCTAAGTGAAGACCTCCAAGACTTTTTTTAATCCAAAGAAAGAAGTTGGACAAATCTGGTGACTGATGGGGGGAAACACTTCTCCTTTGAAGAAATGTTACACTTGTGCATAAATCTGATGTTGCTAATCTGTGTGTTGAGATTACTTGGAAAAGATGAAAGCTGCAATGAAAACTCTTGACTTCATGACACTTCAAATTAGCAAAAACTGAAATACAGGTAGATTGATTGTACTTTAACGAAGCAACTGCTTCTGTCTTTTTATGTGTTTTGTTGTTGGTAATGTTGGTGATAATTTTTGTTTCATTTCTGCCCCCAAAAAAACAACCCTTAAATGCTATAAACCCATTTGGTATTGGAAGAAGAACAGAGAAGTTAAAGGCAGTAACAAGAAACAAATTTCCCCACAAATTAATACAGTTGTCCCAAGTTAACTGGTATATCAAGATTCCCCTAGCTTAACCTGAGATAAAAGCTGTCCTGGATAAGCCCTATCTCACCACAACAACTCTGGAAGCCCTCTCTAATTGGTCTGGTTGTATGGAATTCCTTATGCACGTTTATAAATATTACCTTAGAAACATGCCAGCAGTGAAGGGCTGGATACACAGACAACTATACACTGCATTCACTAGGAACTGTGAAAGTCTGTGCATCTGAGAGATGATAATTTTTATACATTGCAGAGACATCTCAAATGAAAGAAAGGCAAGGACTGATACAAAACCCTGATTGAACCAGCAGCTTGAATTCAAGGATATGTACCCAGCTTCAAGAAAAGATCGTAAAGTATTTCACCTTATAAAAGTACTGGAAAATTCTCTTTGTAGTTGATGGGGGTGGTGGCTTTCTGACAATTTAGTCTAAAAAAAGTAGGAAGAGAACCCAAACACAGGAAATTAAGTCTGATGCTTCAGCAAAGCTGCAGCTGACCTCCTCCTAAAGGCCTCAATAGCCAGAGAGATCTGACAATAGATTTCACGTTCCTCATTTTTGTATTATTTTATATGTAATCTATTTGGGAACTAACAGACCCTTCATTTTATGGAAGAAATTCTTCCTTTATTCTTGCAACAAAAAAGTCTCGGATATTACAGAAGTCATCACAGAGGTTTCTAAAAAGTCCAAAGATGCTCTTATTTATTAATATTTGCTGATATGGAATGCCCTTGAATGCCACCTATCTTTTCCAAATAATCTCATTGGTAGTAGAATTTGCCCAGTACTACCTGATACCTCTCAGACAGACACATGTAAGGAAAAGTTATTTTCTCATAAACATACATCAAATTAACTTGTCCTATTTAAAACATTTAAAATATTTGTATGATTTCTACCACAGAAGTGTGAGGAGATATATGCACAGAATATGAATTAAAAAAAAAAACAACACAAACCTATCTTGTGGACAGATAGGACATTTTTTGTGCTAGACACATTAGAGAAGCTGATTACAGTATCAATAGCCCTGACTGAGCTAGTTTCTCTAAAAGTAGAATAGGAACAGTACATACAAAATACACGAAAATGCAAAACAAGTAGAAAGTGTCAATTGTAAGTACAGACAGAATTCCAGTCTATTTGAGTACTTAAAGAAGCAGTGTCTATAGTTGGTATGGAGAGTTTAAATTCCACATTAACATCCAAAAATGACAAAATCTCCTGATTTTGGAAACAGCCAGTCCATAAGGACACATATCCAAAGAGTTTTTGATCTTCAGAAAATATGTTGAGATTTCCCCTCGCCCCAACATTATTTAAGCTATCATAGATATTGTGTGGTGTAAACGCAAATACAAGATCTTTGGGACAGAATGTTAAAACTTTCCTTCAGCCCAGGATGGAGAAGGTCCTGTTCATGGTGGATCCTTTAAAGACTTACCATCCTCAAGAAAATCCATTTTGAGATTCATTTGACCAAACACAGGAAGGCTTATATTCAGGGTTAGCTGTTTGTTTGGAAAAGTGTTTACTTTTAT
>WAAG01068958.1:40417-58368 GCA_013390105.1 Tichodroma muraria | reverse complement strand
TGAGGGCAGACAAAGGAAGGCCTTGTGGTTCCAGCCCCTTCCTCAACCGTCACGCTTCAAGGAAAGAAACTACCGAAAAAACAAAACCCGCAAGGCGTTATGGAGCGGATGTGAAACGTACTCCAAGTAAATGCCGAGCTTCATGTGCCGTGGCTGGCCACGTGCTGCCCGCCGTCCACGCGGTGCTCCCCAGCAGCAGCCCCAGTGGCGGGGGTTAAATCCCCTTGGGAGGGGAGATTCGATCCCATTGGGGCGGGTTTAGATGCACAGTCTCAAATCCGGAACAGAAATAAAGCTCATGGTCCATCATGCTAGTTATTTAAATAAACAAAACCTAACAGATTTCTTTTTCAGGGAGGGGTTTAGGCGCGGATGGAAACTCAGAGGTTTTTCTACTTCTGTTTTTTTGGGGGGGCTTTTTAGGTATTAAATAAAGTGAAAGATGGACTGGAGTGGAAAGCACAATGGGCCCAATGATACAACCAATGACGGAACAGTGGTACGACTCCGAGGCCTGCCATTTGGTTGCAGCAAAGAAGAGATTGTTCAGTTTTTCCAAGGTACCTCCAGTATAGTTAAAGTGTATTGAGTTTCTTTAGTGTGTTTTTGTATCTTTTAAGCAGTGTTTTGTACATGTTTAGTAGTTGTTAATGGGGTGGATGGGGAGGGATTGTGTTAAATTAGCTTGTCTTAAGTAAGATTTACGCCCTGTAAATGAAGCACAGATAATCGCAGACATAGTAGAACACAAAATGTATCTGATTTTGTCGAGGTGGGAAATATACCGGGCATGTTGGGGTAACCTGAATGTTAGCATTTGGATCAGTTAAATTGCTTGATTGGTAGCTATATTTTCTTCATGTAACTTAGGTGGTTGCATTTTTGTATAGTCTAAACAGAAAAGAAGTATGGCTAAATCCATAAATGTTTAATGAAAGATCATGGGCTTGTATTGTTGGGTGATGGGGGAAACAAGGTGGTTTTCTTTTTTGTTGTTGTTGTTTAGATATGCTTTTAAGTATTTGCTACAGATGGGAATGTTTCAGCCTTTAACACTGTTCCCCTTGATGGGGTTATTTGTCCTTGGGTTAAAGGGTTGGAAATCGTGCCAAATGGGATAACATTGACGCTGGACTACCAGGGGAGAAGCACAGGGGAGGCCTTCGTGCAGTTTGCTTCAAAGGAGATAGCAGAAAATGCTCTGGGGAAACACAAGGAAAGAATAGGGCACAGGTGGGGATGGAGAGTTTGGGATGGTGTTAAATCTTTATTTTTTGGGGGTTGTGGGTCAGTAATGCTTTTGGGGGGTTGGGGACCATTGGGGAGTTGGCTGTTTTTAAGAATTTTTGTAACTGATCCTAAGTTAACTTGGGAAATACAGTAGATTTTGGGGGGTGGGGGAGACAGTATTGCACTGGGTAGTTTGCTAAACTCAGAAAATTGTTTCAATCATGCTCGTGTAGGGTAATTTGTGATATATGCTGCTATAGCCAGACATTGTTTTTCAACAGTATGTTTCTCATACTGGAGAGACATGTTTTAAGCTTAATTTGTACAGCTAGACTTTTCACATAGTAATTTTTGCCACTGTAAAGTGGGGTTTTTTAAATACACTTAAGATTCTTACAATTTTGAGGAGAAACTTAAGTTGTATGGTATTTCTAGTCGCGGCTATTGGCTTGTACATTTAGCTCTAGAAAATGTAGTGTGGCCTTTTGTAAAATTCAGACTGCTTCTGCCTGTGTTCTTACTGGTACCTTGAAAATCCTCTTTTATTAGATACATTGAAATCTTCAAAAGTAGTAAGAGCGAAATCAGAGGATTCTCTGACATGCCAAGAAGAATGATGGGACAACAGCGACCTGGACCATATGATAGACCATTAGGAGGAAGAGGGGGTTATTATGGAGCTGGGCGTGGAAGTATGTATGACAGAATGCGTCGAGGAGGTGGTGGATATGACGGTGGTATGTTCATCTAATGAACACAGGTTCTCTTGGCAGTTTCATGTTTCTGACATACTTGTCAAGAAATAAGAAATGGCAGTAGCTGTAATGCCCATTAGGTTGGGTGTATTTATCTGAAAAGAGCTTTCAAGTGATACATCAAAACGTGTGGTGTGGTATTTAAGATGAATATTAATAATAAGGGAGCTACTTTCATTAGAATCAGATCTTTCCATTGCATGTTTCAGTGTGTGTTGTATAAGAAGACGTGTACTTTTGCACCATGTTCAGAAATCCAGGTTTGACAGTCTGCAGAGGCTGTTTGCAAAGTGCTGGGTGCCCAAAGACTGCAAAATTGCGTGTTGTGTGTGCGTTGCTGTGTGGATTCTGAGCAGTAATGTAATCGCTCCTCTCCTTCTCTCCGTTGCACAGGATATGGTGGCTTTGATGATTATGGTGGCTATAATAACTATGGCTATGGAAACGACGGCTATGACGACAGAATGAGGGATGGGAGAGGTAAAAGAAATTAATAGTTTGTCTGAAAAGGCTTTCCTGTTACTTGAGTTGCAAGACACAGTATTTCCAAGGCAGAGATAATAGTTTCATTCTGCTATTTGGTAAAGAAGGTTGTTTAAAAAGGGGAGGGGATTGGGGAATCATAAGAAAAGGCAAACAGATTGTTTAGGAGGGCTTCTGGTTAAGGTTTGGGTTGATACATGGGAAGTGTAAACACCGTGCATTCGCTGCTATAATTCAGTGCTTTCAGAAAAGAGTAGTGATGACTTTTGGCTTTTCATGATCTTAGAGGTGTGTGGGTTTTTTTGGTTTGGGTTTTCCAATAGGCATGGGAGGACATGGCTATGGAGCTGGAGATGCAGGGTCGGGGTTCCATGGTGGCGGTCATTTTGTTCACATGAGAGGGCTGCCTTTCCGAGCCACGGAAAACGATATTGCTAACGTAAGTACCACAGGGGAAAGGGCTTCCTCGTGCCAGCAGTGTGCATGTCCCTGTCTGTCCCGGTCCAAACTCAGGGAGCCTTCTCAAACAAGTCACTGCTACGTCTGCACAAAGTTAACAAGCTTCTATAAAGCTACTGTCTGAGGTGGGATTACCAGAGAAGTCAGCAAAGCTATATTTAACATTAATCCTTACACTCTCTGCTCTTTCGTTTCCATAAAAGGTGTATTGCAGAGACAACAGTTGCTGCAGTCAGTATCCTCATTTTAAGGCCTTCGGGATTTGTTTAAGCTTATCTGATTTTATGAAAATGACAAAAGATTTGAAACTTTAGTTGCTTAATTTGCATATTTGTGTGTTGACCTGAGGCTTGCTTCAGGAGGGGCAGGGTGGGCACGCTGTAGAGAGCTGTGTTGGCTTGGAGAAGACTGTATCCCTCTCATAAGAGATCAGGGTGTCAGATAAAAGCACACCTGCAGGATTTTGGGAATGCATTCTTGTGTCAGTGTTGATGTGCTGTTGTTTTCAGGGGAAAAGCTTCCTTGGGATACGAGGCCTGGTTTGAACATAGCACATGGAGAGAGGCTCTTGCCAGTTGCACCTGTGGTGTTTTTGTTTGCTTTTGTGGGTGGGTTGGTTTACTTAAGTGGAGGTGTATTTTCTAGTGCTAGTTTGATTATTTCTTTTAGGGTAAAGACTATGTGACATCAAGGGCCAAAATCAGGCTTAGATCTGGAGCAGTGAGGAAGAGCAGGGCGATTGACAGGCAGCTTTTCTTGAGTTCCATGAGTGCGTCCTTGCTTTGAGAAACCTGAAGAAGCAGAGCCAAATGAAAACCAAACGATTATTTTCTTGTTCAGGATGCCTTTGCATTTGACTGTGTTGCTCAAAGCAGTGTGTGTGGGCAGTTGTTCGTATCTTTGCTTTCACAGAAAGCTCCTCAGGCTCTGTAGCTGCAGCTCTCCAAGCTGTGTAGTAACAATGGGTTGTAAACGTAGGTTGACCTGATGTTGAATGTCCCACAACCACTAAGTATTACTTGAGAAACGAGTAGTTGAATTTATGTGGTAGGATGACATTGAATTAAAGCAGTGCACCACTGGCAGTGGGAATGGAAAAAAAGTACCTGGCTTGAATTCTGCATTAACGTAGTTTGTTTTTTCATTTGTTTTTTTTCCCTAGTTTTTCTCGCCATTGAACCCTATAAGAGTTCACATTGATATTGGAGCAGATGGAAGAGCTACAGGAGAGGCAGATGTGGAATTTGTAACACACGAGGATGCAGTAGCTGCCATGTCCAAGGATAAGAATCACATGCGTGAGTGTCGTGTTCCCTGACACTGCCGCTTGGCCAGGCTCTAGCAGGGCTGTGAGCAGCAGATCCATCCTAAGGTTCTCCCAAATTACCACATTGTGAACTCGCCTGTTTGTGGCCTTCTGTCTGCTACCTGTAAGGGGGCTGGGGAGGTTGCTTTGTATCTCTGCTTCTGGTCTGGGAAACAAAGTACAAACGGGCTTTTTTTGCTTCTTGCAGAGCATCGATATATTGAACTGTTCCTGAATTCCACTGCTGGAGGTGGCTCTGGAATGGGAGGCTATGGCAGAGATGGAATGGGTACGCATCAATTGCACATTTAGCTGATGCTTTGCCAAGTCTACCGAGTTCCAAGCTTGTAACGTTGCGCTTCTGGCTTTGCAGATCAAGGTTACGGCTCTGTTGGTAGAATGGGAATGGGTAGCAATTACAGCGGGGGATACGGAACTCCTGACGGTTTGGGCGGATATAGTAAGTACAGGTTCTCTTTTAAATGTCTGGGGGGAAAGCGTGAATGTCTGTCTTCTGACAGAGAGGGGGCAGGGGGTGGGCTTTGGGCTGGGAGAAGGGAAGGAGGGGCAGTGTTCTGTTGAAGGCAAATCTCTGCGGGCTTTACACGCTGTGCGAATGCCGCAGCTGCCGGTAGTGCTGGCCTATTGTTAGCAGAAGTTGTCATCTTCAACCGATTGTTCTGTATTACCCATCCCATTTTTTCTTTTTTTAAGGTATGTATGCGTGACCTTGTGTCAATTGTTTGCAGGTCGTGGCAGTGGAAATAGTGGAGGATACTATGGGCAAGGCAGTATGGGTGGAGGAGGATGGCGTGGGATGTATTGAAGGATAGCCTTGCCACTGCAAAACACCTTGGAAGAAACAGTCTCTGGTCTACTAGACTTTCTTACAAAATTTAATTTCTTTTGTATTTTAAGAACTTTATAATGACTGAAGGAATGTGTTTTCACAATATTATTTGGTAAGCAACAGATTGTGATGAGAAAATCTGTTTTCTGTAGGTTTTATTTGTTGCATACTCTGACTTTAAATAAATTTTTATATTCAAACCACTGATGTTGATACTTTTTATACTAGTTACTCCTAAGGATGTATTACATATTCAAGACTACAGTCAGTTTAAAATGTTGTACTATGGTTCCATAAAGGTGGTTGTACTGTAACTCCTATGAACACTGATTCAGTTCTATGTAATCTTGGTCTAGTGAACAGCTTTAAACATTCACTTGTTTAAGGGGAGAAGGGTAGATGAATAGGTTAGTGTATTTGGTAATGACTTTCCTAAACCCTTTTGAGAAGTTGTGTGTAATAACTGCGTCACAGCGGAAAGCTGTGGAGGCTCAGTCGTTGTTCTGGCTTTCCCTCCCGCTGCCAGCACCCCCAGCAAATGCACACCTGTGGAAAGGAGCAGCACCCCCGTTTCTGCCTCCACCACACCAAGCAGCCACGTTCATTTCCACGCTTTGCTGTAGTGGTCTAGAGCCTGCATTTCACACACGTAGCTGCAAATCTAACTGAAACACTAGCACAGCTTTTAGCTAACACGACATAGGTCAAATACCTAGTTCATTTGACACTTTTCACGTAGTATTTTTTTTTTTCGCAAACATGCTTTTAGGAGTAGTGGGGGGTTTGGAAGCAAGTTATTTCTTCATTGAATTTATTGTATTTAAACATGGTTCAGCAATTTTTTTCACTGCACAGAGCTGATTTGTCGGTATTTGTTCAAAGTTTGCCAAGCCATTCTACATAGGAGCTCATTAGAAGCCAAGATCTCCAAAATATCTATAGGCCCAATACTTTTTCAATAACACACAACCCAAACACGTTGATAAAACTTTTTGTGCATTTGTGACATGTAAGATATGTAAGAAACTTATTGTTTGAAGACACTTAACATACCTGATGTGTAATGGAAAAAGGTATTTATTCTTCTGAGCCAGTGTGATCTCCCAAATTAACTGCTTTGTCCTCAATGCCTCCCTTAAAATGTCAAATGTGATCTTGGGTATTGCAAGTCTGTCACCTGTTTTGCTAGTACTGTGTTATATCTGTAATAAATGTCTTCTTGTGGGAGAGAGGAGAATGGAGTTTATTTCACTAGAGAATGTGTTTGGGTGTCAAAGGGACTGGAGGAGCTGGAAAGGGTAACTGGCACAGGAAGCTTTCCAAGCACTGGAGCAACTAGGAAGGGGAGGGAGAATGAGTTCTTAACCACGTGAAGCTTTGTTGCTCTGCAGAACTAGGGGGTTCTCTATTTCCAGGAAAGCTGAGGTGTTTCCCAAGAGGCTGTGGTAGCACCAGAGTTAATTCAATTGCAGGGGAAGTACCTTAGAGTAAGGTGGAGGAAAGGTGCACTCACAGGAAGCCTGTTGTTACCACGGACACAGCAGAGAGCAAAATCCTGCAGCTCTGCAGTGCTTCCTCACTCGGGAATACCTGGGGTTCCATCTTGGGAGAAGGAGCCCTGGCACCTGCCCAGGACTCACCTTCGGGGAGCAGGCTGGGGCTGTGCTTTGGGCTCTTTGGTACAGCCAGGCACTCCGCAGAGTCCACTGCGCTTCAGCCCGGCCAGTGCAACTGCAGTGTGCGGGCAGCGAGTCCCTGCTGCCCGCCCGGCCCCGCGCCCCGCCCGCAGCGGGAGCGGCGTTCAGCCCCGAGCCTTCGAGCTCCCTGGAGCGGCCCTGAAACGGCAGAGGAATGGCCCCGAGGGCTGAGGCCGGTGCAGTCTCACGGCCGCGTGTTGCAGCCAGGAAGGGCCGGGCGTTCCCCTGGCTGCCGGGCCAGCGGAGCGGACACGGGCAGCGAGCCCCGCTGGGGGGCTCAGCCCCCCGAGCCCGGCGCGGGGAGGAGCGGGAGGAACATCGCTTCGGCTCCGGGCACTCGCCATCGCCCTCAGGGCAGGAAGGCAGAAGTCGCTTCATTTCCCAAGAGGAATAAAATGCTGCTCTGATCCTGTCTGAACAGCTCCGGGTTCTCATGCGTACCCCACAGCTCTTGCTGTGCTCTGTGAGAAGGATTTAGAATCGAGCAGGGTTTCACACAAAGACACAGCATTAGTCACGGTGATGTCCAAAAACCTTAAAAGCGGGCCAGGTATGTAGTTTGATGCCAAGGGAAATGAAACCATATGGAAAATCCAGCATTCATTTTGTTCAAGGCAGAAGTCTTACCTGCAATCAGTAACAGCAATCTGAATAATTACACATTTTTTCCTATGCAAATAGGACAGCACAGAGGGGAGGAAAAGATGGCAGTTAAGTAACAAATTAATTTATTGCGTGCTATGGAAACGCACTATATTCTTATTCTAAAAGATTGCCTATTTTAAATTATTTCTGTTTAGTTGCATATCCCTTTTGACAAATAACTTTTTAAAGCAGTACAGATTAGCTTTATCCTACCATCTCTATCCTGCATCAAACCCTGCTGCCTCCATGCCTGCCCCACGTAAAGCCCACCTGGAAACACTCTCAGGAAGCAGGTGAGCAGCACCTGATGGTGTTTTTAGCAGGGTACCCCACTCCCCAGCACAGGCAAAGGCTTTCTAAGCAACTTGAACAAGTCATAATAAAATAAAATACTCTGAATTACAAATTTGAATTGTGACATCCTCAGATAACTTAAATTTATTTTTTTCCAAAAGTTATTTACAGATTTACAAGTACTTGTGCGGTATTTTACAAAAAGTTACATCAGGTCATTTTAAAAACATTTTTCTTTACAAAAGCTACATAACCAACTACACTGAGGTGTTAGAAAGAATAGCTATGTTAGCTTTTAAGATATTCACTAAATCCCTACCCTCAGAGACAAAGCCAAGCTAAACAAAGTGCAAGGACAACTAAAAGACCTGATTGCAGCCTCCCTTTTGCTATCAGCAATGCTACCCCAGGCCCACGGCTGAAGGAACTATGGGGCTGGTAATTCTGGAGCGTGGAGGAGCCCATGCCAGGAGTGGCTAAAGGGAAGAGGGTGCAGTGCAATGAGGTGGAAGTGAGGGCAATTTATCAAAGGATATTATTTCTATTTGCCTATGGGAAGAACAAGGATTTTGTGTTCCAGAGAAAGTTACCATCGGCGACAAGAGAGGTTAGACTCAGAGGGCTCAAAAGTGCTCTGCAAAAAAAATGAAGTTTAGGAACCAACTCTGAAAGTTTGAGAAAGAGTGACAAAATAAGGAAGAGCCTCCTTGTCCAACAGAGAAAGGATGTGATCCCCAGTATTTAATCCCAGTCTTCCTTAGGTGGTTTCTAGAGCTATGCAGTGACTACACGTACACTTGAGAGCACGACTCGACTTGCATGAAAATAATGCAAGAGGCTTGTTCAAGGTTACAGACAATGTCAGACAAGAGGTCTGTGGTGAACAGCTCTCTTTCAATGGAAACACAGATATATCAAATGAATAGTTCATGTGAAAAAAATCATTCAGCAAAACACACCTTCCTTCAGCAAATGCCCCAAGGCACTGTTTGTTCCCTGGCTGGCCAAAGCTCCCCTTACACCTGGGACTGCACAGAACAGCTGCCAGTGCAATATTCTGGGATGTATCAAATCCTGCTAATGAAGAGGAAGTAAATGAATACACGGTATTTGGCAAGAGCTTCTCAGACCACTGCATTAATTGCCGTATTTTTTTCCAGTACAATTTAAAACCAGCTATTTGCATGGTTTTGCTTCACAACAGCCTATCACAGGCACACTCTGTGGCAGAATTAGGTTGGACTAGTGGCACATAAGCTTGTAAGAATATCACCTTTCTCCAGATGATCTTAACAACCAAAATACTCATCCAATACACATTAACGCCAAATCTCCTGTATAAACTGCCCTGCTTCCTCCCAAAAAAACCATTTGGTAGACCAACATACCCATCTGGGTTTTTTTTTTTTCTTTTTTGATGTGCATTTTCTACATTTGGGTCCCATTGTCTCCATTTGTTCCAAGAGGAAGCAGAGAAGCAACTCGTCCACAGTACCCTGAAATCGCAACTCTACACTGCTTACCTGAAAGTCTGGAAATACTGCTGTACATTCTTTAGTTGGTGTTGTGGTTTTTACAGGATGAGCTAAGCAGCAGAATTAATAAATATCTTATGGCACGTTAGAAGAGCACCTCTGTATAAGTATTGCATGGCAGGAGTCACAGACCCGGACAGGCTTTGGTGAAGAGGGCAGAGGCAGTTCATTGTCAGAACAGGCATTGCAGAAGATCTCCCCACAGTTCCTGCAGTGATGCTAAATCATGGGCAGAAGATTAAAAATTTAAATTTACAATGGAAATGTACTTTATAATTGGATACCAACAATCAATACACACGGAGCAATCCAAAATGTAATTCCTTTCCCTTCTTGGGTGTGAGCATGGAGTCAGTTTGCAAAACGTAATTCATTGACATCCCAGACTATGATGCAATCCTACACAAATGATGTCTGTCTAGGATTGCACCACAGACATACACATATATATATATATATAAGCTTTGAAAATTTAATTCAAACCCTGGATTAAGAATGTATTCTGCTATAGAAAAATACAGCATGAGCAATGGTATCTGAAACAGTGGATGCTTCTGTCAGGCAGCTAATTGAGATTTAACATAAAAAGATAAAGAAAACTTCCTGCACATATTAATAAAGCACAGAAATCAATGTCACATTTTACTTTAAAATGACAATAAACTCCTATCTTCTTACTCTAGTATATAAAAAGACTTCTACATGAAGTAGAAGACTTCTACTTCATAAAACGACTTCTACACATGTCAAATGCTAACAGTGCCAGGGCTGATAAGAGATTGAGGTAACATTCCACAAAGTAGTTAAATAATTTTTAACTAAGTTGCTCTGTGGAACTTCACCATGACACTGTTTCTTTTGAAATTAGGGCCCAGCTACATTGTATGTATCAAAGAACTCAAAAAGTATCCCAAAAATAAATCTATATTCACCTGATCATTGACATTTCATGCCACACCACAAATATAATTAATAATTACATCATACTTGTAATAATAATTACATAATATTTATAAACAAGTTGGGAGAAATCTTGTTAAAGTCTTACCTTCCTTTTGGAAAGCGAAAATTCCTTTTCACATAGCTTGCAATGAGTGGCCTCTTTGTCCTTCAACCAAACCTGGCCCTGGAGAAAAACTTACCATAATTATATGTATCTGATGAAGCTAAACTTTGGGCTCTAGGGGACAAGACAAATCAAGAGCAGAACATTCACTGCCTGAAATCTCAGTGCCCTGGGACCAGTGTAATGTCACAAAGACACTCCAAAGCAGCACAGGACTGCTCCAAAACACCGCAAAACCTTAGGGGACAAGATAGAGCATAGGTGCAGAGAGAACATGCTCGAGGTAGTAAAGCTGGGCAGTGGCTCAGCTGGAAGAGCAGAAAGGCATCCAAGCCTCAGAGTCCCTGCTCATCACATGGGAACAGTCCTCAAGATGCAGGGAAGCAAAAGAAAAAAAAAACAGGACAGTGTCAAGAATTGTCAATTTCCTTCCTTAATAAACCCAGAAGTCTGCTCAACCATTTCAGACACTTTCACCAGGGCTGCAGTAATATGCCAGGTGACACACCACGTGATCAGGCATGTGCAGACAAAATCTCTGCTCTTAAGTGCTCCCTGCTGTCTTTAAGAAAGTCCCAAACCTGCTGACATTACACATCGTGTTTTATCAGCTTTGATGCTACAAGTCTACTTATTTCCTGGGATGATCACATATTTATTGATCACTGAGAAGTACTATGCAGTTTAAGCTCAGCTGGCTTCACATTCTGTCCCAGATACACTCTGTGAATTATAGAAGGGTGTGTACCATTGCAAGAAAAGGGCCAAAATGCACAGCTGTGCATCAAACAAGGAAAATTAAAACCAAATGGATTTTTTCCACGGGTTTACAAGGAGTCTGTGGTTCTCTCCCACTGGAGGAAATCATACAGTGAGTCTCTTTGGAGTAGCTGTTGTTGGAGAGAAGTCTTCTCATGCTGATGAAAGATTTCAAAAAGAACAGTTAAAAAGAAGTTTCTTTTCTCAAAATGCTACTGACCTGCAATGCCTTGTTTGCTTCTTTTATATCTTCTATTTTCAACTTTGATCTAAAGAATAAGAATGCTACTTCAGACTTCTACATGGTCAGTTATGCTCTAACAACCTAAAAAGCTGGTTTAGGTACTTAAAAAATGTTAAGCCGAGTCCTCTGAACAAGAGCACAAGACCACATTAGGTCATTTTGGAGGAAGCAGCCTCCCCGCAGCCATCCCGTGCCAACCCACTGAGAAGTGAGTCACAGGAGACACACACAAAGTTATTCTATAGGGCATCAAACACCACATAAATCACAGCAAAACCACTGAGAAGACAGAGATCATTAAAGCACCCAGCACCAGGTGACAATAAGGAGGGTGCTGCTGGCCAGGCGACCCCTTCCATCCTCTGCAGACTGAGCAGCTGTGCTGGCTCTGGGGTGGAGCTCCTCTCCTCCCCGGGGGCTGCAGGGGCTGTGTTTGGGTTTGTGCTGAGCACAGGGTGATATCACAGAGATGTTGCTGTTAGTGCTGGGCAGGGTTCACACAGAGCCAAGGCCTTCCCTGCTCCCCACAGGGCCACGCTGGGGAGGAGACTGGGGGTGGTGGGAAGTGAGGGCACACAGCCAGGACACAGGACAGGGGACCAGAGGGGTATTCCAGAACAATGGCATCATGCTCAGTATACAAAGTGGGGGAAAGAACGAAGGGGGATTTGGAGTGATGGAGTTTTGCCTTCCCAAGGCACCATTCCACGTGATGGGGCCCTGCTCTCCTGGGGGTGGTGGAGCACCTGCCCAACCGTGGGCAGCAGTGAAACCTTGTTTTGCTTTGCTTGCATGTGTGGCTTTTCTTCTCTCTAGTAAAATGTCTTTATCTCAACCCTTAATGGGTTTTCCAGCTTCCACCTCTCAAATTCTCTCCCCGATTCCAGTGCTGGGGAAGGGAGTGAGCAGCTGTGTGGGGCTCAGTGTCTGGCTGGGGCTCAAGAAGAGCAGCACTGACTGCCCTGCTGGAGCCAGAGCTGTTACCTTCTCCTTGAGGCTCCTCTGGGAATGCCACAACTGGCAAAGCAGGCAACTGCTGTCACTGCAGAACAAAGCCTAGTGCCCTTCAAACCAGGATTTTCTGTTCACAGCACTGTCACCACGCAGGAGCTCACAGCCACCCCACCAGCCAAAAATAAAAATTAACAGGCCTGACCTAACTAGACACATTGACTTCTGATAACTGGTTAGTTATCCAAATAATAATACTGTCACATACTGTCTACTGTGCATTACCATACCCACTATCTTTCTGAATTCAAGTGTATATAACAAAAATAATATGCATAAGTCATCGTGCATAATGAAATTACTCGCTCAGCTTGGATGCCAGTTCTTGGAGAGCAGCTTCTTGGTCCTCACATATGCTTTTCAGTTGCTTGTTCTTCTCCTGAAGTTTAAGGAACTCCTGAAAACAAAACAAACAAAATAAAACGAAACCAAATTATTCTCCAGTTGTGCTTCCCCTGCTGCCTAGAAAGCTGCTCCTACTGATCTTGCTGAGAAAGCCAAGGGAATGAGTGATCCCTCACACTCCCTCCAAATCCAACCTGAACAGCAACTGCTCAGGATTAAACTCTCTCAGACCCCAAGAGATAAAGAAACACCCCTGCTTCTGTAGCCCACTCCAGGGAGAAAATAAACCTGATTGACTGCAGAGCACCAGGGAGCCACAGGTCTGGGCTTACAGAGGGAAGACAGAGCCCTCAACACAACTGAGAAGGGAAAACAAGGATTTCATTCTTCCTTATCCAAAGTACTGAGTTCTGATCTGAGGACTAAATGGGGAGTAAAATGCCCGTTTCTTTCCTCATTTTATTTGTGAGAAGACATTCATGTAATCTCATATACTTGCAGAAATTCTTTAAAATACCATGTCTAAATCCATAACTAATTTTTCAGCCAATTTCTAAATTACTAGTCAAAATTTGCTGCAGAATTTACTTTCTTAAGGTTAACTATTTCTTGGGTCTCTGTTCTCAGATGAGACACAATTTCCCTTTCCTTCTGAAGATCATCCTCTAGGGTTTGCCGCCACTCTTTTTCTATCTTCAAATCAGTTTCCAGCTGAAGCCTAGAACAGGGAAAACAAAACAAAAATCGCTGTGCACAACAGTATCACTTACAAAAACAAAACTGAGTTTATTTCTGGTGCAATAGACTATTATCACAATAAACTATTAATTTACGTGTTTTCTAAAACAGAAATAATGTGTCAATATAATGATATTTTAGGTATCAGTGTAATAAACAAAGCACTGTCACTTAGAAAATGCTTTTCAAAGTAAGTTTATTTAAAGGACCAGGAATATGGGTGGCATAATTTTGAAAAGCTGACCTTTGAAATAATTGAGTAAGAGAAGACTAACCTCAAAACTCTGAAGTATTTTTAAAACATGCATAAGGCAAAGCCCCTTAACTTTATACAGCTTGTTTCTAAAATAAACCAAACCAACCAGCCACAGTGCCATTGGTGACATAGACAATCACTGTGGGTATCTCTGATACCACTAAAGTTACTTCATTTTACACCCTTAGATGTGAATCCTCTATTCTAAGACTAAGGTTTATGGCATTTTGAACAGAACTGAAAATAAAGGAGGACGGACTTTAAATTAAACTATTAAACTATTTAAACTATTAAGCTATTATTTGAACTATTTTTATTGAGCTTTCTACACAGCTAAGCTTCAGCATAAAGAGGGATATAGATTCTATTGGCTTAACTGAACTTCAGTTAAAGGAATTAGGGCTACTCTAATAAAAGACCCACTCTAGCTGGAATTTTACTATTGGTTTCATGGAAGAGTTGGTGTTTGTAATGTTATGGAGAAACCAAAGGCTGGAAGCACATTGTTTAACCTTCTAGATCTAAACTGTGCCAACGCAGGAAAAGAGGAAAAAAAAATCTGAGAGTATTTATGCAAGGTCTTTCAATGGGAAACCTCCATCCACATTAATTTTCCTGTTTTAAAACCAAACCCATGTTTAAAGGAAAGACTTACATTTTGGGACACTACCTCAGCATCTGCCTGGAAAAGAAGTGAACGTGAACTGGAGGTTTCAGAATTACAGAATTCTAAGAACTGCTCTTTAGCCCAAATCTGCAGAGGAGACTGTGGTAGTAAAGTCAGCATTTGTCATGACAGTTGAACAAGTGGATTGACTAATTTAGAGTTCTGAGAGAAGCAGAGGAGGGCTAATAACTGGATTGGAAATCACTAATTTCTAAGCCCCAATCTTTGTGCCAAAGATTTTCTTAAATAACTGATGTTTTATCTATCCAAAGAAGGAAAACACCTGTCCTGACAGGGAGCTTCTGACACTACAGACTGATTTAAATTACTACTGAAGGACATGGCAGGAAAAAGACTAGAGGGCTGCCTTTCACATTAGCTTTTAACTTCCATGACTCCACTGGATTTTCACTTCTTCCTGTGCAGTGGTAGTTAAACCACTGCTACCTCATCCTTAAGCTGGATCAATCAAGCTACTGTTGTGCCATTTCTGTTTCAGTTTACACTACTCCATACTTGTGGGCTTTGTTAAAAGTGTGTTTTACCACTACTCCAGTATGTATTTTCCCCCACTTGGGAAAATTTCTTCCTGAATTAAGCTGGCACTTTTAGCCAAGAAATAATACTGGTTTTCCCCTTCCTTTCAAGCTGTATGTCATTTTCGAGGCACCCAAAGCCAGCTTGGCTTCCTTGGAATGACATATTTTCTTCTGCCTTGCCAGTACCTGACACGAAGATCTTTAGCATTTACATTCTGTTCAAAACCATTTAACAACAAGCAGCCTGTATTAGGACAGAGGACATATTGCAATGTAGAATGTTTACTGCCATGCATTTTTCCAAACAGGAAAGAAATACTCACAGCTGTTTCTCCTTCTGGGAGAATTCATTCTGCAGGCTTCCAGATTTATTCACGTATTCCTGTTTAAGTTTCTCATCCTCAGCCTCAGCCTCCATTTGAGCCTTCTCTGCTTGCTGCAATCTGGTGTAATTCAAATCAACTTTGGGTAAAACTGAAGCTAGAACTAGGGTGTAGAGGGTGAAGAAGACAAATAAAAGAAAAATGGGGAAATAGAAACATTTCTAAATAAAAACAGAGTTTGGGGGAAACTCACAAACTCAAACGAGAAACCCATACAATGCCTAGAGAACTTAGCTCCTGGGTTTGCATACAGTAAGAGAGTAATCACTGCAAGTAGTAACTTTTATTTTATGCTCATGAATAACAGGTGCCAAAGCATGATACATATTTTAGAATCGAAGCCTTTAACTTGATGCTTTTCCTTTTCCTTTAGCATACGTTCATGTGTTATTTCTGAAGCTTTTTTTTTCCCCAAGTAAATTCTGTGAAAGTACTTGGCTTGCACTAATCACCCATTAAGACAGGGCAGAGCACTGTGGTGTGCAAAAGCAGCTCAAAACAACTGAGGCATAAGGTTGCATTCAGACAGCAAAAAACTTGACTAGCCTAATATAACAAAATACACCCTGACAGGTCCCACTACATTTACAGAACTACCCCAACTATATCGTAATTAATTTAAATAGTCTGTATTAAAAATAATGCATTCTTACACTGGTTAAAATAGCTCCATACTATAGACAAATCAAAATGATTAATGAAGAAATGAGGGATAGTTATTTGATTTAATCTTTTCTTTCTGAATTCCAGGTTTGTTCAGTTGACACTCCCCTTGGAATGCATTAGTTCACTGTGGTTCCTCTCTGGTGGATGTATTGCATCAAAAGTAAATGTACTAAAAGGGGACTTGTGCTATATCATGGTTACACCTGTCTGGAGAACACAAGAGCCTGTAAAATCCCAGTGAACGTCCCCACCTGACGCACCGTGTTCTGCAAAACTGTCTCAAGGGCCTCTCAAAACTACCTCAAGGTAAGTGGTGGCAGCAATCAGCAAGATGGCTGATTTCTCACTTCCCAGCAGCTCACTGGACACAGAGAGACTCCCAGCTCCCAGAGTCAGCTAAAAGGAAGATGTGTCAGCAATATGTCTGCATTTGTGCTTCTGCTGCTGAAGCTGCACCAGAGGGAGTTTCCAAAAGCTGCTGGCAAACAAGCGAACAAGGCTGGAATTAAACTGCCTCATCGAGGGGACACCACCTCACTCAACTATCCCAGGGGCTTGAGGAATGCTCCTAGACACATCTGCAGTGGTAGTGCACAGAGGGCCAAGTCATGGGAAGGAGAATATTGGGAGAGAGCAGGTCCCTCCCCTGTGCAGAAGCTGACTGAAGCTGCACAAGACATCAACACCAAAAGCATGTTAAACCCTTCCCTAAATCACAAAATCAACTGCAGAGTTGTTCCCACAAGCAAGGCAGAAAGGGAACTTGCTACCCAAAGGCTGCAGCATCATCCCAGGCCAGCACCAGGGCTGGCTGCACAGCTCAAAATTCAGGCAGATGCTGAGCTGGCCACAGTTTGCAGCTGGATTTGGCGTTCAGATGATACTGGAGCAGATACTTGTTTGCATAGATGACAGTGGGGTGGATAAGGCCCCCATTTTTGCCATGGTCTCCCTGTTGTTCTGTTCAGTGTTTCCAGTCTGGGTTTTCTTTGAAGATGGAATATAGTTATTTTTATTTTTCAGTAGCCAGCTCATGTTAAAGGCTCTTTCTGCCTCCAAACCAAGGAATAAGCTAGTACATAACCATGCAGTAGAAACCCTTCCTGTATTATTGCATCCCATCCCCAGTTTTTCAAACACGTCCCTTTCTGCTGCAAAACTCTAAGATCATTTTCTCAGTCAACTTCCACTAGAAACTTGAGCAAACATCAGGGAGTGTACGAAGGCAGTCAGCAGCCTGACCTCTTCTTTCTGCAGTGCAGGCAAGCAGCAGCTCACAGCAGAATAGGAGCTGTGAAAGCTGCCTAATGATGAGTGGAGGGAGGCAAAAGGGTTTGGGCAGGAGCACAGGTGTTGATCTCAGTGCAGACACAGCCAGGCAAGATCCTCAGCTGACAAACGGGTTAGGCAGGTTCAGGATCTGGGCCCTAATTGTAAATCCTACTCACTGCTCCACCTCCCAGGGCAGCTGTGCTAGGCAGGAGTCACAGCTACAGAATTTGCTGGAGCACCCCGTTCTCTGCCTGGAGTCCCTCAGAATCAGGCTCCAAACACATCTGCACTCCATGAGGATGTTTTACCCCACATGGCACCAGGGAGGTGGAACTGTGCTTCGAAGGCTGTCATTCCTTCACTGCACACCCAGAACACGGATGCTGGCAGCTCCCTCTTCTCCTACATCCATTGTTCTGAGAGGGCTCAGCTCCCTCCCTCAAACTCCTGCCACTTTGTTTAAGAAAACAGGGCTAGTTACAACCACAAAACCCATCAGAGAGCGTGCTTTTGGGATAAATACAGCCTAAAAGTGAAAGGAATAAGCAGGGGAGAAGGGAAGTATTAGCCAGAAGGGCTACTTTTTAAATCTCTTAGTACCAAAGAACTGGGAAAATCACTAATTAGAAACAAGTTCCATAAAAATGTACACTCAAAGTAGAGATATCTAACCTTTTAAAATAAAATTTGACAAAGAAGTGATTCAATAGCATTAGAAAACTAGCTTACATTTGCTTAATAATAGTGCAGT
>WAAG01068958.1:25619-40405 GCA_013390105.1 Tichodroma muraria | reverse complement strand
GGAGGGGTAAAGTGAGATTGGAGTTGATGCTCTTTCAGAAAACAAAACAGAACCCAGCTACGATAAGTTACAGTGCAGGATTTCTAATACCACTTTCAAGTTTCAATTGGAAAATTCTGAAGTCCTATTTTATCAGCAATTATTTCAACACAAGAGATCTGGAGGAGCTTTCAGAACGATATATCCTTGACAAGTTTATACTGATGCTGAGCCTCATTGCTGGCACATTTGACGAATGACATTGCAATAGTCCTAGTTTGAGTTAACAGATCTTTGTCACTTCATGAATGCAGTGGACAAAAATCAAAGACAGATGAAGGCAGCAAAACAGTAAAAACAAAAATTGGGATAAAAGGATAAAAAGAAAAAGAAAAAAGAGGAAAAAGGGATGTCAATAAAAGAATATTCATGTCACTAATTTTTTTAATACATAAGCATGTTTTTCATAATCAGATTTAAATGAAAAAAAAGACATGTCAAACACCAACATGACAGGGCTTATGGATATGTTATATTTTACAATTAGAAAGATCAATGTTGCATATAAGGCCACTAAATTAAAATATGTGAATCACATCTTAATATTACATAGGACATGCAGTCTAACAGCAATGTAAATTTACATTCTGGAATTTTAGTCTTACACTTTTCAACCTTTCAGCGTGAAAACTCATTAAGTCATTGAAAATAATGACACTTCCAAAGCAATGGACAACAATTATAACAGCTTCAGCAAACAACCAGGGAACCTTGAAGGCATTAATGTTTATATTAAGCATATGCTTAAGTATAAGCAAGATTAATGCTTCAGTTTCTATTGCATTTCATTCAGGTGGGGAAAAGAAAAGTATGCAATAAGGAATCAGAATTTTGAAACAACTGAAAGAACAACTTTTGATATCAGCATAAAAACCTAGGACCAGAAGGAAGATGGTAGGGGAAGAAAACTGAAAGATTAAGTTTGTATTTAAAGAGAGTGCATTTGTCAAACAGAAAAAAACCAGTCCAACAGCAAAGCACTAATTAGAAGTTTCAGGAAGGTTTGGTTTAAATGTTCTGGTTGAAAATTACATTTCAATGGCAGCTGTAGGAATGCAGTAAGGTGTAAGGGGGTGGAGTCGTGAATGAAGAGAAACAAAGATGGGGCTGTACCTTTGTTCTAGCTGTTTCATAGTTGCATTAATTTGACTGGTCTTATCCTCTAATCGACTAATTATTTCATTCTTTTCTTTCATAGTGTCTTCAGAAACCTGTGTTACAAAAGAGGTTAAAACTGAAATTGGTATAATTGCACCATTACCTCATGGGGGCTTTTTCTTCAGTATCTAAAGGGGCAAATGGTAAAAATGGCTTCAAGTTTTGATTCTCTTTTAGGATTGTCTTCTAAAAATCCTTGAGGACAGTATGTAAAAATGTATGCCTAGAAAATTTGTAGTTTTATGCTTGGCAAGTATAGATGCTATTTAATATTTAATAAGTATAAATGTTCCCCTTTGGTTTCCTTCCTTAGTTAATCACTTCAGAAGTCAACTTAAATTCACTGACCAAGTAGCCCATTAGAATCTTACCAGTGAGGAGCAAAGAGCTTAGTCCAGAAAATACCCAAGGTTCTCCTACAAATCAAACACACACACACCCTCCAGATCCTAACATCAGAGAACATTCTCTTATTTTTCTCTCCAGCTCTATTTATATTTTTCATCCTCTGGTCCAGTTTTTTCACATTTGCAGATGGGAAAGTAGAATCCTTTGTTCATCACTTATCTCCCCACAGCATCCTAATTTTTCCCCCCTCATTCTGCCACAGATTTGACTGGTTTCTTTGTGCTGTTTTTCATAATTTATTCCCTAAATCAAATTCATGTTTTGCATAAAAATTCACTGGTATTTGGTCACTTTTTAACTTCATTTGGGGTGCCTGAGGTCCATATTTTCCCAAAAAAGGCATTTCATTCTTAAGAGATTTTCTTAATTTGTTAACAGATTTAAAAATAAAACCAAAACTGTAATTAGCTTTTTCCATTTAACATATTCTTGTCTTCCTTTCCTTCCTTCCTTTGGAAGGTCAGGGCTTCTCTTCAACTCCTCACTATGCACCTACATTCTTCTGTTTTTTTTATACAACATAGGCCAAGAAATGTCTTTGTTACAGCACACTATTACTCTCTATTTCACACAGGATATCGTTAGGCTATGATCTTATCCCCATGCTCTTTTCTTCCCTAAACCCAGTAAGTGACTGCCTTAAGAACTTCTCTGTATGAAACCATGTTTACAGGGGCAATGTTCCAAAGTGTCAAGCTGACCTTAAGAAGCACAAGGAAACCAAAACTCCAGGGAACAGCAGCATTCAACTGACCAGAATGGTAACAATGCATTTCTCTCTCTGTGATCCTTCCAGCATTTTAACAGCAGATTGTCCCTTTACCTGCAGCTTTTGGTACATTTCCACATTAATTGCTTTAACTTCATCAAGCTGCTGCCGCAGGCCGATGAGGGTGTCCTGCTTCTCATGGATATCCTTCTCCAGCAACTTCATGGCAAGCTCTATCTCATGTTTCATGCTAACTTGAACCACTAGCTCATTCTCCATATCCTATAAAACACAAGCACAATGCAACACAAAGGATTTAAATAATTATGGAATTAATTTTTTCTGGTTTGAAACTCCAACAGAGCTGCAGCACCCCCTATTTCTCCACTTCAGAAATTCTACCCCTCTTCACCTTTGCAAATTATCCATAAATGTTCTATACTAACTGATCAATGAGGTTTCTTAACTTCGGCAGAAGACAACTCCCATTATAAGAAATTACCCTGCCAATGTTGGACAGAGTTGCCTAAGTATTAATTACAAAAATAGAACTGAAGTATTTGTATTTTCACAGGAAAGATTTAGCACAGATAGAGAGCATACAGTATTGCTAAAAGCTTACCTAAAAAGTTACCAAAGAAAAATGTGGCTGTTTTGATGCCTTCTGGAGGCTGACCAGGAACAGAGACTAGGCAGAGCAAAAGGATAAAGTAGGTATTTATTAAAAGGCCTCAATGGGCACACCTGGGCAGTGCAAGAGCCCAGCAGGACTACACCCAAGATGAACCCAAAACGGTCTCAAGATGGACACCCGGTCACAAGGTCCCACACTTTTACACGTTTTGGTTCATTGGCATATTGGAGTTAATTGTCTAATTACAGCTTCAGGTTATGAAGCTCCATCCTCCTTGTTTTTTCTCTTCACTTCACCGTTGTTTCTGCTCTTGGGCCTGAAATTTGTATCGGCTGTCCTTGGTCCCAAGCCAGAGAAGGAATTGTTTTGTCTCTGAAGAGAGCTCACCAGCACTTAATATGAAACCCAGAACTACCCACTAAAACAGCACAGAATCTGAAAAACATAAAAGCTAAAACTTAAGGCATCGGGTTTTTTACTGTTCTTCAGCAGGATTCCTATAGAAACAGTGATGTTCTGTGAGAAAGAACATGCACAGAGCGAGTGCTCCGCAGAGCCAGGGAGCGCTCACCTGCCGCAGCTGTGCCTCCTCCCGGAGCTGCCTGCGAGCCTCATTGTACATCTCATCCAAGCCCTGCCTCGAGTGCTTGTATGTCTGCAGCTCTGCTTCCACGTCCACTTTAGCTGCCTGCAAAGATACAGAGCTCCTGTCTTTCTCCACCATGAGTTCTGCAGTTTAACGGCACAAATTTAACACTCGTGGGGAATATGAAGAAAAACCTACAAACACATCGTCCATGCACGGGACAAACATGGAAAGTGATGTTTCTGCTCTGTGGCCGTGGGTTTGATAATGAGAACTGAGTAAAACCAGAAAAATGAACATCTATACTGCAGTACTCTCCTCCTTTGGTGTCACTTGAACACACTACACATGCATATGGTTGTAAAACAACCGAGTGTCCTAGAATTTTAATTTACTTATGCCATTCAGAAAGATTTAAGAAGTCCTTTCCCTCATAAAAGTTGTTTCAGATTCGGACAAATTAAGCTTACTTGAAGTTGAGAAGTACAAACTTTTGAACAAAACTTAACCATGCTATGTTACAATATTAAAAGTGGTAAAACTAACATACCTCTAGATGATGCTGTGTTTTCATTAAAATCAGGGTATTTTCACTCCTTAATTGATGGTTTTCTTCCTGAAGTTTAATTATATTGTTTTTTGCTATTGCTAACTGAAAAGAACCCAATAAAAAAAAAAAAAGAAAAGCACTGTGACCACTTTTGTGACTGGAAATAGAGAAAAAAATGTTCTGATTAATGCAAGACCAAGACACTCTCTGTTCCCTGTCTGCTGAACAGAGGATTAGTTGTTTTTAAAGAAAGCATGAAACTCCTGGTTTTAATAATGAGTCACTTTCATTACACAGCAGCAGCATGTTCAGGATACTTCACTGTTTCATGTCTGGTGAAGAATGTGCTTTCTTTTCATTGCGCAGTGGCTTCAAGTTTATCCAGTTTTCATTTTCTTTTTTGAGCATCTTAATATATCATGTGAAACATACATAAGAAAGCCTCCCCCATATGAAAAACAAACATATTTACAAAAGATGACACTTTACAACTGGGCCCTACAGTATATAGCTTAATGTCAGAATTATAAGCCAAAGGATCAAAATAGGTGGATAGTTGGGCTGAAGGCTTATAAAGGAACCAGAATACTCTGAGAATTAACACTCAGAAAAAATGTTTTCATTCTGTCTGGATACATTATTCCCAGAGTGAGCTAGCTGACCCTCCAGCACCTGAATTTAGAGTTTTCAATTTTCCACTTCATTAACTAAAAAAGGTGCTCTCTCTTGTAAAGCTAAAAATATTGGAAACTAGTCAAGCACCAAAGATAACCACAAATATAGGCTATAAACACAAACCCAGAACTAGACAAGTCCAAAAGCTGTATATGAGCATCCACTGAACAAGCAAGAAATAATCCTTTGGCTAAAGCTGAGAACTGGAACAAATTGCTTGGTGAACTACTTTCTGTCTCTTTGTAGCAACTGGTGTCATCTATTCTAGACTAATCATCTGCACAAATCAGACTGACAGCTAGCATTAAGATAGGATTCTCTTCTCATTTTGTCCAAAGTTGAAAATTGCAATATTCTACAGAATTAATGTACTGATGCTAGAGGTTACCTGGCAAGCTGACTTCAAATCCCTGCAGCTCCTGCCCCTTTTCTTTAGGCCAAAATGAAGGTATCTGAATATATTACACAGAACTTCCATAGTTTAAAATAATGTAAGTATATTTAGAAAAACAGTCTTTCAGAGAAAATAATTTGCTACACGTTGCTAAAACAAAAAAGTACCTCTTCAATCAGTTTAGTGTTTGATTTTTCCAGTGAGTCAACTCTTGCATGTAGACTGCTAACTGTGCTACTGAAAGGGAAAAAGAAACAACAGCATTCAAGGTTACATCAAAACTCATTCAACCGAGCTCAAAAGCTTTAATGCAAGGTACAGTGATTAATGGTTAAGAGCTGTGAGGTCTGCTCCCATTATTGGGGGTTTTCCTAAATATAAGGAAATGACTCTCCTTTGTTGAACATTTATACACTTCTTTCCAATTCCCAATGTCACCCTTGCCACTTAAACTCCTGGTTGGCTTTAACTTCACATGCACTCTCCCTTTCCTGTATCCTCAACTACATTGCACCCAAAAGATAAATATGAGCTCTCCCCTATAGAACAAAACCATTCTCCAGATTCTCTTCCTCCAAACCACATTTCTTTTAAAAAATCTTTTTTTTTTTCTTTGCATTTTTTGAGATTTTTTTCCTCAGACTCTCTCTTTTTTGATGCTTTTTGGCTTCAAAACCAGAGTTTTATCGTCTTTTATTACTCTGTTGCTTTTTATAGTACCAAACTACATCCAGGCCCTTTCCATAACCTGACTGCCTATTTCTGCAGGAAGTACCTTTTATTAAGGCTGCACTTCACACAGAGGGAAACAGAAAACCTATTCTGCAACACCATTTACTTTTTCATGTATTTCTCTGTGGTGTCCTCGGAAGTTGTCAGTTCATTAGGAACAGCAGGGCAGAGAGATTAATGCATTTAGGATGTCTAAAAACAAATAGCTGAAATAAAATAGGAGAGTTGCTGAATCACTGATCTGCCAGGAAATTCTATGCATAAACCAGTGTACAAGAACACACAGAGGCTCACCTGGATAATGACATTGCACACACACCACTGCTCCTAATTGTGATAGCTCAGCTTTTCTGTGCTGTTGAAGGTTTCTGCTCAGTGACACCATTTCAAAGCAGAATTCTTACTCCAACAGGAGCCTTATAGCAACCAATGATCCAGATTACCAGCGTTAAAAATTTAAAAAGACTATTACATTTTTTCAAAAAGTATCTAAATCAGCTGTGCTACAGATGCTACAGAAGTTCTTTGTGGCTTTGTTGTTTGGTTTGTTGAGGGTTTTTTACTTTTTTAGCTCCTCAGACTGTTTAATTTTGTACAATGCTTCTCAGAGAACTTAAACCACTGTTCTTCTATTTGCACAGTAATAAACACAGTGGTGGACTAGGTTTGCTCCATCCAGCAAAGTAAGGGGAAAATGCTGCTTTCCTGAAAATTGTTTCAACAGGAACCTCAATCTACCACAGGTAAGTAGCTTCTAGAAAGCAATGAGCTTATTCAGTTTCAGTCCTAGGCATTAAGGCCACAAACCCAAATATTGTGAAAGGCAAAGAAATAAAAACGTATGGATTCACCAGAACACTCAAAACCACTTTTGGCAAACTGTTAAATAGAACACAGCTAGAATCCAGACCAAGCTTTTAATTCCTGTGAAGTCACGAATCATGAGGACCTTCACAGCTCTGGCCTGTTGGTTTTGTGTTTCTTTGAAGAATGAAAGTTTTGACTGTCCAAAAAGCATGAAAAATGACACTGAGCTCTCCAGGAGAGAGTCTTTTCCTACTTCACTAAATCTTCAGTCTAAACATGGAGAATTTGCAGCTCTTTCTCTGAAGTTCTCTCACAAAGCTGTGGTACAAAAGGCATTTATCTGTAAGCCTGGTCTGACACCCATACTTCAAAGTAATACTTACTTCAGTTGCCTGTTTAGTTCCTCAACATAATTCTTTTGATCCAATATTGCAGCAATCTGTACATTTCTAAAGCAAGTACAAAATAAAATTAACAAAATTATGTACTAAACTGTGGACTCAAAATATACGTATTTACCATATGCAAATGTCCATCTTAATTGTGTTTTTAGAAGGAAAGGAAGCAACTTCATCTCACACTCATGAAGGCAACAACACGTGCTGTTATATCAGCGAGACACAAAAAAATCCAATGCTTTAACTGCAAACAATTTCTCTACATGAAACATAACATACACAGTCTGAGAAGGATGGTTATTTATCCTGCCATAACTCTGGTTCTTTGAAACTGATTGAATCCCAAGCTGAGGGCTTAAAGGTCTGCAGNNNCTTCCAGCTAACTAATAACACAGAACAAAGCACTGGGGCATTTTTCTCAGGATCAGAGAATTTCATCTTTAGGGAACCTGACTTATTTCTAAAAGAAGAGTTCCCAGCCAAGAAATTGTTTGTTAACCTGCAGAACAGGAGGTATTTTGTGAGGACATACCTTTCTTTACCCCCAATGTCATCATCACTCTTCAAATACACAGAGAAATCGATCACCCCAACCTAGGGGAAAGCAAAGGTATACTTTCATATCATACAAATAAGTGCTGTTGATATTTACAGCCTTGTATTTATGCAATTGATAAAACCTCAGTTAGAGCATTTTTAAGATTCATCCTGTTTCAGCCAGAAGCTGAAAAACCTGAACTATAACATTCTAAACAAGATTTTACTAAGTTTAATATTTACTTGGTTTATACAATGCTCTCCTGCCAGGATCCTGTTTGCTCTTTCCATGTCTTTTCTAAAAAGTCTCTTCTCCAACAACTTTTCAAAACATGCTTTTCTTATTAAAGTAAAACACTGTCTCTAATAAATAAGATAAAATGGTCTATCTATAAAAGTTACTTTATTTCAATTCACTATGATTGCGTAAACACATTTCACCACTGAGCAGCAGTTTTTTAACATACCAAAACTATGCACCTGGCTGTGACTTCCATCAAGGTTCAGAAGTTTGCCTTTCTGCTCAATAAAACCTGCTGCTTCTGGCTTCTCTGAGAAGGTTCTTTTTCATATGACTCTTCACAAACAGAATTATTCTGGATATTTTACAGATGTCAAATTTGGACACACTGCAAATCAGAACCTCGTCTGCACCGCCACTACTATCTTCTCAAATTGAGTTTTCTCTCTCATGCAGCAAGGCCACCCAGTGATAACAGAGGTGTAGCTAGCAACAGATTTTGTGGTCTATAATACACATATTTCATTCTCAACACTAAGAGCAAGTTGATAAGTTTTCTGTAATTACAGGCCTGTCAATGTTGTATCTTCTTTTACACAAGATCAGTGCCTGAAACCAACACTACACAGTAACTAGCACAAACAATGTAGGACAAATTAACCACGTGACTCAAAAGTGCACACACCCAATTAGCTGTAACTTCTCTTTCCCAGAGGAACTGTTTTTTCATCAAATATATGAATAAAGGTATAATCACTTAAGCCACTATGATGTTTTCCACAAAGAAGCTGAAAAAAACCAATCAGGGCTGAAGACAGTCTACATTTATTTACAAATACCTGTGCATCTGCCTCTAAACAGAATTTGTTAATATTTTCTTGGAAAAGATCAGGGTTAAAAGTTAAAGCCCATTCAAAGCAGGAAGAATTCCAAGTCTCGCTTTGCAGAATCAAAGTAGTCACCCACTTATGAGGTCATAAGAGAGTGTTTGTTTCAGGTCCCTGTATCATCCCTGTGATGTTCCAGAACAACAGTAAATGAACCAAGTAGGATAAACTGATCCCACAGAGGAAAAGGATGGGTCACACAAGTCAGATAGAAAGAACTCTGCCTTGCTACAGCTGCTCCCATCTGAGGACAAAGCACAAAACTTCACCCATGCACTCTGACACTATCTCCATTTCAAAGTCTGACCCTGCTGATAATGAGGTTAAAAGGCAACAGCCCCACAGATTCAGGAGCTGGATCATCACACCCTGAACAGTCTCTAGCAGGATTTCTAAGAAGTCACCGTTCCAAAGTAACAAAATTCAGAAACAAAAGTACAGAAAACTCTCATGGATTGCATGTACATTCCTTTACCTGGAAGGACTTACTTGTGAATCCAGGTCTTCTCCCTTCACACACAGGTTGGCATCGATCACATTTAGCCCAACTAACAGCCCAACAATAACTGCCCCTTCTTCCTCCATCATTAATGCATGATACTCATAAAACTCACTGTGTCGAAGGAGAAAATTGCATCTTACTGGTATATTCAGTGTATATACATCCAATAAATTAATCATAAGTGGCAGACACATCTAAATTTTCTCTTATTGTAGTCTTACTACAGCATCCTTAAAGATGAACTGAGCCTGCCCATACTTTCACCTCATAAATATTTAAAAATTCAAAGTGCATGGTTTGCCTCAGTGTCTACTAAAAACAAGGATATTGCCTTAGCCTCCAGAAGGCTGGAACACTGTGGGGAGGGTGACAAGATTTACTTTGACTTTAAAAGTAAACAAACAAAAAAGAACCAGAAAAGGCTCTTCCCTACATCTGCTATTAGCCCGTTTTGAAGAGGATACTGCAACAAATGGATGTTTGGCCACACTGAGTCAGAACTCAACTCTTAAGCTGCTAAGAAGCACTTCAAGCAGTGCAAAAGAAAAACGGCAAAAGAATTACCTTTTGTGAAAAAATGCCTGGAATTTCATGAATACATGCTTGAAATTCAAGGATCCAAGGAAGAGATTAAATGGATAAAAGAGAAACATAAAGGGCTGAAGTGCTAAAAAGGTTTTTAAAATATAAATACTTTACTAAACAAGAGAATATCAAGGAGAAGATATCAAGATATCAAGGAGAATATCAACAAGGAGAAGAATACTTTCTTCTCCTTTCACTTTTAAAATAAAATTTTAGATGCTATGTAAAAAACTGACTTTTCACTGGAAAAATCCATAGCTGCTGAACACCAACAACACCCTGACATACCAGTGTTATCTGGGCACAAAGTCAGGCTTAAAAAATATGGACAACTTATAAAACTGAAATTAAGAAGCATCTTGCTCCATTTGTGCTTTAATTACTCCATCAGACAGGAGAAGTTGTACTTGAAGAGAGCAATGCCAGTGTTAGAACTGTGAAAGCAAAGTTTAAAGCAAGAGCCCTCCTTTCAATGGCAGCCCAGTGGAAACCACCCCCAACAGGTTGGGATGAAGTCACCTCCTCTCCAGTGCTTATTCTCCACAGGGGGGGAACGCAGGATTATCTTTTAGGAGACTAAACCTCTAAAAATAACTTGCAAACAAAATCTACCGAACTGTTTACCTGAGGAGGTCTCTCTGAATAATTAAACAGCGAAGATAATCGGCCATTTTCTTCTGCATCAGCGCTAACCGCAACCAGGCCCGGGCACGGCCCAGCGGTGTCCTGAGACAAAGGGCGTGAAGACAAACAGTCCCAAGTTAATAAAGGTTGATTAAATCGTGGTCTTGAACACCTTATCAGTCTACCGGTGGAGCAATTGGTGTTTCTGAAGGGGTATTTTAAACTATTAGTCGGGCATCACATGTTTAGGCTTTGACTCCAAGCTTTGGGACAACAGAAAGATTTTCAGCTACTCAGCTGAGCTTGGGAGCAGGCCCTGGAAAAGCAGGAGTACAGAATGCTCAAGAGCTTGATGATCTTGAAAGCCCTGTTTTCTGCTGAAGTAAAATGTTTGCAACAGTTGAGACTCCTTTCTGCAATTTGTTTATTAAGAGTCGAGGGGGATTGTAAGAAAATGAACCAAATGCCCACCACAAGCCACCATGGCAGCTTCCCTTCCCAATCCTACTCCCTGGCTCTACCCAACACTTCTCAATCCTACCTTTAACTAAGTACAAATTCAGTGCTATCTTAGGAAGGCAATGCAAAAAAAAAAGATGAAGACGTATGTAACTGGCAAACACTTAATATCCAGCAAATTACACCTGGACCTTTAGAAATTCCTCTTCTAGTGCTTGCACACTTACAAGTGGTAAGCACATAAATGAACAAGAAAAAGCCCTCACAAGCTGTGTTAGGATAGGAAGAGAATAACACACTCGGCAAAGCTTATTACTTCCTCTGGCCTGCACAAGGGTAAATAATAATTTACACCCCTGTGTGCTTTAGATAAGGTCTAAAGCTATAAATCAGAACCTTATGCTGCCATACACCACTCAGTGTAACCAAGCCCTTTTGGAATTTCATGTACAGCCAATTATAAAGCTAAATACAAAAGCAGAGTGCAGTGGAATGAAAGGAGAATAAATTCACATCTGAGTAGGACTGTGCAGGCAAGAATCTCAAAAGCTGTCTAATTCCTTCCTCTTTGGTATGTCACCTTTAGTTTTATACAGCCTTTGCTGACTACACTAATTGATGTTTGCTGCAGTTCTAGACTGCAGAGTGACTGATACACAACCTGCTCCTGTCTGCATTGTTGTTATCCACCTCTCATTCACCTGTGCTCTCCCCCAACATCGTGTGCATTGTTCAAAGGTTTGATTAATGCCAAATGAAATCATGAGAAGCCTGCAGATTCTCAATCAGGTCCTTTACTTTCCTGCTGCATTTTACCAACACTACTTACTTAAGTCCAGGCAAATCTCTGACACTTGCTGCTATTTCCTCAGCTTCTGGATATAATTTCTCCACGAGTTCCAGAGGACCCCAGATGGTTTTATTGTAACTTAGAAAGGATTTTCTTACTATGAAAAGAAAAATCAAGTAACTGGATTAATTTAAATTACTGCAGTAGCTTCCTTCATAATATCTGGTATGTGAAAGGGTTAACTGCTGAGTCCAGAGCTCCAGATAACTGAGACACTGGTCAGGTCACCAGTATCCAAAGCCAACTTCCAAATTACTTTGCTGTGAATATAAAATTGATATGCTAGGCAAAATTAATATAAAAAGGATGTCTAGCTAAAAATACACACTACATACATACATGCAGTTGGCAAACCCTAGACTACTTACAACAAATGCTGTACAAAAGGACAAGTTGGTAAATGTGGAAATATATGTGGTGAAGAATTAATAATTACACTATTCATTATAAAAGGTGACCATTTACTTATTTTTTTCAATTCTTTATGCAACATTACACATTTATCTACTTCCAGAAAGAAAGAAAGAAAAATGGCATGTTTGGGATGAGAAATATGCAGCTAGACCAATTTCCACACCTTTCAGGCCATGCTTCAGGCAGTGCTCCATGACAACAAAGAACTGCTGCAAAGGTGGGTAGTCAGAATCCAGAGTGCGCCCAAAGCTCAAGGCTGATTCAATGAGTCCTTTGATACTCAATTTAGCCATGTTCAATAAATTGGCTCTTTCTACAGCTGTAGGGTCCTTTACAGCTAAGACAACAGAGAAAAAAAATGTTATGGTTCAAGTTTTAGGAATGACACAAAGAAATAAAGTGCTTCGTGTCCACCTCGTTCAAAGAAAAACTCACCGTAACCTAATAAAGTCAACAGAACAAATTCAGTAGGTGCTGCAAATCACCATGTCATAGAAAAGCACCCAATCCAAAACACATTCTTAGTGTTCTAAGGGGTGAATGAAAACCCGAGGCTGGGAATGTCAGTTCTTAGGTACCACGTTGTCTCAGCAGGTCTCAGAAGCAGCCAAGTCACTGCAGTTGAACACAGCACCTCTGCTGCACTCCAGATTCTGCAGCCAGTGCCTCTCCCATGGTATCAAAGCAGCCTTCCTATTAATTGATGGATTTATTTGGTGTATTACAGTCTACCTACAGAAGCAGACATCATACATTTG
The DNA here is from genome assembly GCA_013390105.1 of Tichodroma muraria. Lineage (NCBI taxonomy): Eukaryota > Metazoa > Chordata > Aves > Passeriformes > Sittidae > Tichodroma > Tichodroma muraria. The sequence continues at coordinate 27,458 of WAAG01068958.1, read as the reverse complement.
ATATATAATCACTTTCCACTGTAGCTTTAATTGCACAGTGACACAAACATGTGCCTTCCTTCTCAGGCTGTACAGAGTCTCTGCCACTAAACCAGGAGCATCTTCTGGAAAATACTACAAATTCAGTTTCTCATCAAGCCACAAAGTATTTTCAAGACAGAAAATCTTAAGAATGAAAGATTTTGCTTTAACTTGAAGTTTTTGGTAAACATTACAAAGTGTACACTGCAAAAATACATTTGAGGATTAAATCTAGACAGTAAAAAATCAATAGCTTTTTACAATCATCTTAGTCTGACAGAATGGACAAGGTTCCTCTTCTCAGAAATCCTGCTACTGGGAATAGAGTGCTCAGGAAATTCTTGAGCTTATTTTCATTTATAATGAAGCAATTCAAACATTCAGGCCAGATCCTATTTTCTCAGAGACAAAACAAGCCCCTGTTTATTCACTATCATCAAAGTAACCTGGTAAGAAACAAAAGAGTTGATGATTTACTGTTTAATTAAATCCAACAAGTGAAGTACAAAAAGCAAACTTTTTTTTTAAGACATTGAGACACAGATGTCAAAATATCTGGAAAGACTTGCATCTGAGAAAAAAAATGTGAGCCTGTTCCTTTGCAAATCTGAGTATTGGTATAGGACTCTATCTGTTTGTTTGCACATCAGAAAGCACAAAGAACCCAAATCATCATAACAGATGGATATTTTCTCAGTTCCTCAACAGCAATGAAATGACTTGTCTCATTTCCTGCAGATTTTAGGTATTTAGGGATTGGATATTAGAAACCCTGAGAACTACTAATATTCTGTTTCCCTAGTTGCCTGCCAAATACCCAACTACCACGAAACACACCCTACCTCTGCTTTCTAGGTAAAATAACGACTGAGATTATGTACCAACAACAGCCTTAAAAACTGCTCTTATAGTTCCCCAGAACTTCAACAGAAAACCCCAGAAGACATTAGAAAACAATCAGATAATGAGAGACAGGGCTCTGGCAAAACTGTACCCAGTTAGCAGCCACAGCTCACTGCTTTGTCTCTTCCGTCCTTCCTGCTCAGGGGCTGGGGACTGACCAGCCCGACCAGGAGCAGCACCAGCACAGCGTCCCTGGCTGGGACAGGTGGAGGCTCGCAACAGCAGCAGCCCTTCTGCTGGCAAAGCAGACACCCGGCTTTTTCCTTAGCTTTGCTACTGACAGTATTAAATGCAAGTGTTAGTGGAGGAAACGCCTTGCTCAATGCAGACTTCAGGCGGGTAGCTCTCCCTTGCTACATAGCCTATTTCCCCAAAGGCATCATGAAAATTCCTTTGTCAGGTGACCTCATTTTTTCTTCTGGAACTGATCCTCCTCAGACAGACTTCTATGTCTGCTGTCCTTTTAATTATCAGCCCTCTTGTCTGTTCTTTCTGAGGTGAAACACGTTTTAGGTGCGTTTAGAGTGTGGTCTACCTGCAGGTATTTCTTCACCTGCTTCTTAAAAAAAGAATAAATGATGAACAAATTTTTAAAAATTTAAAACCAAGGCTTAGAATTTAACACCGTGTGTGAAATCCTAAATCCTAGCTGCTGCTCGGCTGCTCTCATGGGGTACTACAGAGAGCAGAACGAGCTCCGCAGGGCTTTCCCCCCGCAGCAGCAGCCCCCGACAGGGCCGTCTGCGGCCACACTGCTGCCGCCAGCATCGCCGCCCCTGAGCGGCGGGGCTCGGCCCAGCAGGCGACACCGCTCCCCGGCTGGACGGGCAGCCGCGCCGCGGCGAACAGCCGCTCCGGCGGGGGCTGCGGGCGCCGTGCCTGCGGCAGCGACGACCTCTCCCCGCCCGCAGCCTT